>LBNU01014453.1:23689-35503 GCA_014162995.1 Artemisia annua | reverse complement strand
TTTTTTTGCGTTTTCGTCCAGTTTTTCGCGTTTTCGTCCGGTTTTTCACGTTTTCGTCCGGCTTTTCACATTTTCATCCAATTTTTTACGTTTTCGTCAGTTTTTTCACGCTTTCGTCTGTTTTTTCACGTTTTTGTCCCTTTTTTTTGCGTTTTCGTCCCGTTTTCGTGTTTTCGTCCATTTTTTCGCGTTTTCGTCCGGCTTTTTACGTTTTCGTCCGATTTTTCAATTTTTCATCCTTTTTTTCACGTTTTCGTCCATTTTTTATGTCTTCGCCAAATTTTTTATGTTTTCGTCTGTATTTTTATGTTTTCGTCCCTTATTTCACACTTTCTGACAAAAAGGTAAAAAACTGACAAAAACGTAAAAAATATAGACGAAAACGTGAAAAATCTGACGAAAGCATGAAAAACCGACGAAACTTAAAAAAACGGACAAAAACGTGAAAAACAAACGAAAACGTGGAAAATCTGACGAAAACGTAAAAAAACGGACGAAAACGTAAAAAAACTGACAAAAGCGTAAAAAAATGACGAAAACGTGATAAATCTAACGAAAACATAAAAAAGCGGACGAAAACATAAAAAAACCGACGAAAACGTAAAAAAACTGACAAAAGGTAAAAAAAATCCGACGAAAACATAAAAAAACTAACAAAACGTAAAAAAACTGACAAAAACATAAAAACCCGGACGAAAACGTGAAAACCCGGACGAAAACGTAAAAAATCGGACGAAAACGCGAAAAAACGGACGAAAACGCGAAAAAACGGACAAAAACACGAAAAACCGGACGAAAACGTAAAAAAACTGACGAAGACGTAAAAAAACCGACGAAAACGTAAAAAAACCGACGAAACGTAAAAAAAAGACAAAAACGTAAAAATGTGTGTATAAAAAACGTGTGTATAAAAACGTATATAAAAATGTCTGTATAAAGACGTGTGTATAAAAACGTGTGTAAATGTGTGTTTATAAAAACGTGTGTAAAACCGTGCATAAAAATGTGTGTATAAAAAACGTGTGTATAAAAACGTGCATAAAAACGTGTATACAAATGTATGTATGAAAATCCGTATAAAACATGCATAAAAACGTGTATAAAAATGTGTGTATAAAAGCGTGTATAAAAATGTGTGCAACAACATGTAAAAAACGTACATAAATTTTAAAAATAATAAAAGTCATCTAACTTGTTACTTTTTGTCATTGTATGTAGCCATGATAAACGATCGTTACTCTAAAGGACTAACGGTGCAATGATAAATCTAACGACCGTTAGGTTAACCTGCTCGAGTAGGTGAATCAAGTCACCGCTACACACAATGGACGAATTTAGCAAGTTTAGTGACACATTGGGAAAAAAAAAAGAGAAAGCTACATACAATGGGAAAAAGTGGCAAGTTGCATACATTTTCAGGTAATTTGCCCAAATATTTATTTGCATTCATGCTTTAAATCTGTCTGTAATCTAACCATAAATATGTGCTACAGATAAGGAAAGCACGACAGGTCTGGCGGTAGAGGCAGCTCAAAAAGCACTTCAAATGGCGGAGGTTGAAGCTGACGATGTAGATCTCATATTTTTCTGTTCATCAACACCTGATGACCTATTTGGCGGCGCACCCGAGGTTGTAGCAGTTTATTTAATTTTAACATCTATACAAATGTAATCGATGAGCTAGAAATATAATTAATGGGAATTTTGATTTTACATTCTATTATGAGAAGGAAACTCATCAGTCTTCTAGTTTTCTGTTTTAATATTAGAATTTTCGAATTCCTTATCAGGTTCAAAAAACACTATGTAAAGCAATCCACCAGCATATGACATTAGAGCTGCTTGTAGTGGATTTCTGATAGGCCTAGTCTCGGCTTCATGTCACATTAGAGGTAAAATGATTCTTTTATTTAACCTAAGAATTTTCAAGTGCTACTTGTATTACGATTTTCATTAATATGATGCATAAGACTCGTCGTGCAGGAGGAGGTTNTTTTTTTTTGGTGCAAAAGGTAAACATTATATTATTAATTCACATCTCAATACATCAGATTATTATAGCAATAGACAAGCCTATGCTTATAACCAATTCTATACAGCATTTGACAATACTACCAGAGGAAGACTACCTATCATGATAATCATCCATGATTACATAGCAACTACAGACATCAACAGCAGATAACATCAAACTGCAGTCTTTTAATAGTCTTTTTTTTGTGCTCGCTCTTTGTGCGTGTGCACAGTGTAAATGGCTGATTGCTTTTATAAAATAACCACTACTCGATCAATGCAGGCCTGTGATAGTGATGAGGACGCTTTGTTTGGTTTTGACATGCACACAGATGGTGATGGAAGCAGGTTCAGTTTCATCTACTCTCCCCTTGTATCATTGGATATCATGTTAACAAGCTTTGAGCTTTATTGCTATTTTTCCTTCGTAATTTAACTTAGGTACTTGTCTGCTGCCATAAAACAAAATAAAACAAATCATTCTGGTCGTCCAGACTTGGGGATTTCTCCTACAGACACAACTATTTCACATCTTCAAATGAATGGGCAACAGATTTTTCGCTTTGTTACTAACGCCGTACCACAGTCTATCGAGGCTTCATTGGAAAAGTCTGGTCATAAGCTGTCCGAAATTGATTGGTTACTAGTCCATCAAGTATGATATATTTACTGTTACCTCCTTATATCACGACTTACGAGAATAAACCTTAATTATGAGCCATATATATATATGGTGTGTGCAGGCTAACCAGAGGATTATCGATCATGTAGCAAAAAAGCTTGACTTCCCAAAGGATAGAGTCATATCTAATCTTAAGAACTATGGCAACACAAGTGCTGCTTCGATTCCATTGGCACTAGACGAAGCCGTCCGAAGTGGGAAGGTGAAGAAAGGTGAAACCATTATGACTGCTGGCTTTGGCGCTGGTCTTACATGGGGTTCAGCCATTGTAAGATGGGGCTAACGACACACATGTCATAATTATAATTTTCCCCTGTTGGGTTTTATGTCCCATAATATCGAGTGGAATGAAGGAAAGTACTGAAATAAGTTAAAGAAAATAGAAAGATTGGCAAAGTCGCGAAGAATTTTTATAAGAAAAATGATTTGTGTGCCTAGATAAACACAATTGGGTAACAAGCGTAATAGACAAAAGATTACATTGTATTGCCTTGGTAATGATAATAGATTCCCCTGTTGGGTTTTATGTCCCATAATATCGAGTGGAATAAAGGAAAGTACTGAAATAAGTTAAAGAAAATAGAAAGATTGGCAAAGTCGTGAAGAATTTTTATAAGAAAAATGATTTGTGTGCCTAGATAAACACAATTGGGTAACAAGCGTAATAGACAAAAGATTACATTGTATTGCCTTGGTAATGATAATAGATTACAAGATAATATATAGAAACGTAAAAAAACCTAATATCTAAACGGGCCTAAAAGATGAGAACTTTCCTCTCTTTTTGAGATCATCTACTCCTTTGTGAGATTTTCTTCATAATCTAGCTTTCATATTCTGTATCTATTTTCATCCAATCTTTGTTGTTCACTGTCGTTACTTATTTATGATAAGTTTTAGTTACTCCCCAATTGTTTCCTCCACTTGAAATTTACATCACTGACTTAACCTTTACCCACCGCCATATAATCAACTTCAGTAAAAGTCTTGATTTTACATCACTGACTTAACCTTTACCCACCTAAAGGAATTTGAATGCTAGTACAAGGATATCCTTATAAACTAGTCTCCACTTCCTTCACTAGGCGATGTGGGATGTGTTTTGTTTCCAAATCTTGTGTTTCTAGTGTCCCACTTTGAGACACGATTTCTCATTCATCTTAGCTCTATTTTGGACATACTTTAGCTCGTCGCGAAGCTCTCTTGGAGGAGAACATAACGCCCCCAACAAACACTAATATATATAACATATACATATATTAAATTATGTCCAAACTTTGCAAAAACTCATTTTGCAAAACCACTTTTCCAACAGTTACTATATCTATAGTAAGCTGAATTTCCGTTAGTTATTCTATCTTCATTGTTATGTAAATTTGAATATATTCGGAAGTAAATTTTGGGGATAATCTAGTGTATGCTCTGTTTATGCTTTGTGGTATTTCTAAACTCGATTTGATTAGCAGCTACTTGGTTTGTTGCTCTTCTTTTGTGGTTAAGTGATTGTATGATGAACGCCCCACCTGAAAATTGCTTGCTTGGTAAAGTGATTGCCGACAATCATATTGTTCATAAGCAATCTGTTATCTCGATTTTACGCAAGGCTTGGAAGAACCACAACCCTGTTAATATATCTCCATGGAGGAATAATTTCTTCAAGTTTTCTTTTGAGAATAAGTCAGATATCTAGAAGATACTAAATGATTCTCCATGGTCTGTAATGGGATATTATGTAGCTCTTGCTCCGTGGGACTCTAATAAAACTCTAAACGAACTGGAATTCAATAAAGGAGCATTTTGGATACAGGCTCATGATTTGCCCCTGGGCATGTTGACTTCTACATACGCTACGGAACTTGCTACATCTTTAGGTAAATTGATCGAATTAGATTGTATTGGTGAAGGGCCACAAACTGATCGTGACTTTCTTCAGTTCCGAGTTGAAATAGACATTACAAAACCTTTGGTTCCGGGACTTTTTATTACACGTTTAGATGGAAAGGAATTCGGGGTCTCTTTGAAATATGAACGCTTATCTGATTTTTCNAAACCTCGTTCGAGATCATTTTCAAGCTATTTTCATGACAAGTGGGGCCCGTGATTTTAATGATGTGATCGATGTACTTAATCCTGTTGTCTCCGAGACAATGAACATCCAGCTGCAATCTCCAGTATCTGATTCAGAAATTAACAAGGCTACCAGACAACTCGAGGGCTTAAAAGCTCCCGGTGAAGATGGATTTCCTAGTATGTTTTATCAGAAGTACTGGAGTTTTCTTGGGTCTTCAGTTTGTAAAGCCGTGCGTTATTTCTTTGAGACCGGAAATATGCTACCAAACTTGAATAAAACTTTGGTTGTCCTTATTCCAAAGACTTCTGCACCAGAGACACTCGCACAATTCCGACCAATTAGCCTCTGTAACTTCATATACAGGACCATTTCTAAAATTCTAGCAAATCGCTTGAAGCCGCTTATGAGTAAAATTATCTCGCCACAATAGTCTGCCTTTATTCCTGGGCGTCAAATTCAGGACTGTATGGTTGTCCCGAATGAGGCTTTCCACTACATTCGTAACAAAAAAACGGGGTAAGCATAATGTTATGGCTTTGAAAGTTGATCTCAATAAAGCATTTGATAGAGTAGAATGGGACTTCTTGTTGGCTGTTTTACGAAAAATGGGGTTTGGTGATGTCTGGTGTAATTGGATACGTGCTTGCCTTACGACTTATGAGTTAGAATTTATTGTGAATGGAGATTCTGTCGGGGTTATAAAGCCACAACGGGGACTTCGCCAAGGTGATCCGGTATCTCCTTATTTGTTTATTATTATTGCTGATGTGCTTTCACGTCTGATTTCCAAAGCGATGGCTTTAGGCACTTTATCAGGGATCAAAATGGCGCGCACTTGTCCTCTCATCTCTCACATATTTTTTTTCAGATGACTCCCTTTTCTTTCTGAAAGCTTCAAATGATGAATGTCGGGCTCTTGTCAGTATTTTAAATTCTTATTGTAAAGCTTCAGGTCAGACGGTCAATTTCGGGAAATCATCTGCCTTCTTTTCACCCAACACCCCAGCTTCTCTACGTAATGATATTTGCTCTGCTCTTCAGGTTCACCAGATGGATTCCAATGCTAAATATTTAGGTCTTCCGTCGATTTTTGGCCAATGTAAAACAGAGTTGTTTGGTTTCTTATTGGACAAAGTGCTCCAAAAATTGCAAGGTTGGAAACAAAAAGTTCTTTCCCAGGCAGGTCGTGAAGTTCTGATCAAGTCTGTCATCCAAGCTATTCCAACTTATGCAATGCAATGCTTTTTACTTCCGGTAAGTCTTTTGAATAAGCTTATGGTCTATGTTCGTAGATTTTTCTGGGGTGGTGATTCCCATGAGCGCCACATACATTGGAAAAACTGGAAAAAACTCTCAGAACCTAAACAAGAGGGTGGGCTTGGATTTCGCGATTTTGAAGCTTTCAACATTGCTCTTCTAGCTAAACAGGGATGGAGGCTTCTTATTAATCCTAATGCCTTTTGGGGAAGAATACTTAAAGGTATTTATTTTGCGAACTCTAATTTTCTTGTTGCTAAAAGAGGGTCGCATCCCTCATGGCTTTGGAGTAGTTTATTGCGCGGGCGTGATTTGTTATTACAAGGTGTCAGATGGCAAGTTGGTAACGGGCAAAACATTTCATTCTGGACACAAAAGTGGGTTCCTTTTAATGATGATTTTTACATTCGTTCTCCTTTGGGTCCATTTCATAATTGCAACAACGTTATTGATTTTATTCAGGAGGGAAAATGGAATTTAAGAATGCTTCGTCAACATGTTTCAGCTATGGAAGCTGAAATGATATCAAAAATTCTGATCTCACAAACTAACTCTCCTAACAAGCTTGTTTGGCACTTTGATTCGAAGGGTAGATATATGGTTAAGTCCGGTTACAAGCAAGCTCTCACGTTGGTGAATCAACAAGTTTCAACAGGTGAGTCAAGCTCAAATTTTTCTTCAAAATTTTGGAAGGTGATTTGGCATATCCTGGTACAACCAAAAATCAAATTATTCTTATGGAAGGCCATTTCAAATTCAGTTGCCACAAAGGAGAATTTATTCAGACGACATTGTTCTCCTTCTCCAGCATGTCCAATCTGTAATATTTCTGTTGAATCAATTGAACACTTGCTTTTTGAATGTGCTTGGACTCGTGCTGTTTGGTTTGGCTCTCCTTTGTGCTTCAGGCCTCCTACATCAGTTGCCACAACCTGTTGGTTTATATGGCGATCTCGTAATAGTTTTGTTTTTGATAATGTGAATTTATCCCCACATAACACCTTGGCCTCGGTTTATGCTCAGCTTAATGAATTTGAGAAGTTTGTAGCCTCTCAATCTTCTTTAAGTCCCGCCTCAGCAGCTTCTTATCTTCAATCCAACTCACTCACTTCTCCCCGGTGGATTCCCCCCACGGTTATTCGGTGAAGTTAAATTGTGATGCTGCATTCAAGGATCCTAAGGCTGCTTTTGGTGTTGTTGTTCGTGATTCTGCAGGTTGCCTCCGTTATGTCCATGGCAATCATTGCCACGCCATATCTCCTCTCCATGCCGAGATCATTGCGGTGCATTCTGCTTGCTCTTTAGCATTTAATCGTGGGTGGTTTAATGCTATTGTGGAATCTGACTCCCAAGTGGCTATCTCGTTATCATCTTCAGAATCTCCTCCGCCATGAAATTTAGCTGCTCTAGTGGATGAAATTCGTTTATGGGCAAAAAATATGCATATATCCTTTTCGTGGGTTAATTGAGATAGAAATCAAGTAGCTCATTGGGTTGCCCGTTATGCGTTTTCAAACACTTTAGAGTTTAGTTGGGATGTCACTTTCCCTGTTGAACTTTCCTCTCTTTCGAGGAGTGATATGTATGGATGTTAGTTTTTTCTTTTAATGAATGTTTAATTTCAAAAAAAAAGGGGCCTAAACTAAACTAATGTAATACGGGCCTAATAATACGTACTATTGATTATAATATCCCCTCAAGCTGGAGCATAGATATTGATCTTGCCCGGCTTGTTACAAATATAAAACCAAAACAATATTAAACAATAGCATTCCACGAAGAAATAATCCAAATCTTCAACAGATGCAAAGCTAATCGATCTCACTTAGGATCGAATCAATAAACGAAGCAACGGTGTCAATAGATCATTCTTGTAACCTAAACAATATACAAAGAAACCTGAACAAACAGGTTTCAACGCACACACAATTCACGAAGCAACCAATTGGTCTCAACTAACCAAATACGAAGCAACCAGAACAGAGATGTTCGAGTCTCAGCTAACCACAATATCCAATAACGGAGCAACAAACCGGTCATGACTAACTAAAACTCAATTCGAGTCCAAAATCCAGGACCGAAGCAATTGGAAACAAGAGATGTCTGAACACGCCTCAACTTACCAAAAAAATCCAAATTTTGAGTAACCAAAATCTAAAAGAAAATAATCATAATCAAAATCTCACCGGGAAACAAACTCAAAACTAATTTCAAGAGGATCAAGGAAAGACCCATCAAAAACCTTCACAGATCATTAAACAAAACTAAAGGAAAAACTTAGTTTAATCTCACCAAGTATCGATAAGTCATAACCCGAGATTGAAACCACTCCATCGTATCCAAATCTGAATCAAGAGTCAAACTGATTATAAAGTTCAATAACCAAAAACAACAGACTAGTAGCCAAAACCAAATTGGATTCCAAATAATTTTCTCAACCTCAAATAAAAATTCATAACCCAAATCATCAACTTTCCTAGATTCATAATCAATTCGATCATTATAACCAAGTTTCAAAAACAAGATATAATCACGAATCTCCAAGATCCTAATAAATAACCAATCGTCACCCACAAAACTCAAAGCTGATAATCAATTATTATAACTAAAAACTAAATCATATACTCTAGATTCAAAACCCAAATATATTCCCAAAACCAAATCATATCCATCATCAGCAATTACCAATCATCTAAATCAGAACCCTCAAAACTAATGACCAATAACCGGTCATCACAAAATTAAATAACCCTAACAGAATCAAAACACAAAACCTCACAAATTGGACAATAACCTACCAAGGATCTAGTCAGAATTACCGGACGAACAGATCTTGAAAAGAAATTTTCGGCAAAAATTCTTGCAAGGTACGTCATGCGCCGGCGCGTAAAACTGAGCGGCAGAGGTCTGGCGACGTGTGGGTAGGTTTTTGGCGACGATTCTTCTAGGTTTTGCAATATGGAACTAACTGAGTTTGATTATATGAGAGGTGAGATCTAAAACGCACTCTGATTGGGCGCTCTCAATAAGGTATTCCAGGTACCTTCTTCAAAACTAAAACTAAAATGCTCATTGGAAAGAAACCCTAATGTTAATTTATCTATCCAAGCTCTGATACCATGTAAACAGAGTTAGGTGACAAGCGTAATAGACAAAAGATTACTTTGCATGTCCTTTAAAATGACAATAGAGATTACAATAGAACATATAGAAACATGGAAAAGCTAATATCTAAACGGGCCTAAACTAAACTAATGTAATACAAGCCTAATTATACGTACTATTGATTCTAATTAACAACCTAAAATATGAACCTAAATTTAGACATAAAGTTTTAACTCATTCATTTGAAACATTGGTTGGTGAAAATGAATAAGAAAGTTTAAGTATATTACACTTATTATGAAATAAATGGATTATGTATTACTTTAGGTCTACTTCTTAACCTCTAGATCCCAAACATAAGATCGTAGCATCTTACTCACTTTTTCTTTAAACCCTAGAATTCAACACATCTTTGTTACGATTATGTGTGCGATATGACATCTCCATCAACCGGTATTATAATGTGGTTAGTTGAGTCACATTAGGCCAAGTATTAGAATACAAACTAATTATCATATTTGCTACACTTCGATAGGCAAATACGGGAATTTGTTTTTTTCTAACGTAAGAATGAATATTGGCGAACCTATTGCACTAGAAACTCAATTTGACCTAATGGTTGGATTGCTTCCAGGAGAGAAGTTGGGTATGCATTATCACCCGTAAAAATGGTCGTGTTTAACCTTAATTGATCACCACTAGCGATAGTCTCATATTCATTCTCTCACTTGCATCTCACATATATGTTTTGAAGTATCAAAAAATAACATATACTTGTGTAATATGATTATATGTCTTGATGCCAACTAGATGTAAGATGACTATTTTTTTAATAGTCGAATGCGTAAATGTTAGAAATGTTTTGTCTTTATTTAGCAAATCTGAGATAATATCTTTATGTTTATCAAAATGAAACATGCTCTTAAATATTAGATCTAAACATGCTTTGCATGGAATTTGCATTTTAAGTAATCATGCTCCATATGTGGTATTTTACATCATCAACTTGTTAGTTGTACTCTCATACTATGTTGTTTTGATACGTAATAAATTTGGTATGTCAATCAAGATAAACATTTAGACTACATATAATCCTACATATTAATCTCTTTGATTATTGTGTCAATGCATGCCTAAGTAAGCTTACATGCTTAAATGACTATACCATGTGCCTTATGCTTTAAAATAGTTACCCCATGACACAAGAATCTATCAAGTATACTTGCATGTACTAAATTGAGAAAAATCACTTTCGAGCATCCATGCGGATTCTAGTACCCTACTTAAACATCATATTCTTAAACTCAAAGGGTTAGAATAGTTGTACATTATCTGGGATTTTTGAAAATTAGGGGGCGGGGGCAACTCATACACATATAGTCTTTCACCAAACACTCTCAATAACACATACAAGCGGTTCTTTCTCCCTAGAAACCAACACATAAAACACTCACTACTTATCATCTAAATTCCAACACATAAGTACACATTACTTAGCAAAACCTTGTTCCTAAAGACACTTTCAAGCCTTTTGATCCCAACATGATTATTTTGCATCAATACCTCCTCAAGCGAAGAACACATTATGTTTTTGAAAACTTTTTGTGTGTTATGAAAATTTATTTATGCATTACCAATCCTTTAACCATTTATTTCTCTTGTATTGAGCCTTTTCACAATAATCTTCAACTCTCACATCAATCATACCTAAACCTTACAAGAAACACATCAACCATTGCACTCGAACCTTATAACTATACTTCACTCTTGATAGTAACAGTTAGTTTAAGAACCTTAAATCCTCACAACTATTATAATCAAAGTTTATAACTACACAATCACACATAACAAAACCCTTCACTCATCACAACTAGGATCATAAGGCTTATCATCCATTCACAATTAGAATAATGCATCTTATCACATTATCACAAATTTGAGATTAAGATTAATTTCATTATTGATAGAATAATCTCTCATACCTTCGCCCACTATGTGGATATTAGGCACTAACTAAATGGAGTCTAGGATTCTCCAAAACCAGAACTTTAAAACTCCGTTGACACAAAAACGTTATAGAAATTCACTCACAATAGGATGACATGCACATTTTCTCTTTTGAAACATACTATATATACCATTGTCAGTGCAAATGATATATTAATCTAGGGCAAATTACCTGAAAATATATTTAACTTGTCACTTTTTACCATTGTATGTAGCCTTCTTTTTTTTTCCCAATCTGTCAATGAACTTGCAAAATCCGTTCATTGCGTGTAGCGGTGACTTGTTTAACCTGCTGGGGCAGGTTAAACTAACGATCGTTAGATTTATCATTGCAATGTTAGTCCTTTAGACTAACGATCGTTTATCATGGCTAAATACAATGACAAAAAGTTTCAAGTTAGATGACTTTTATTATTTTTAAAATTTATGTACGTTTTTACACGTTTTTGCACACATTTTTATACACGTTTTTATACACATTTTTATACACGTTTATACACACGTTTTTATACACGTTTTTATGCATGTTTTTATACGGATTTTTATACACACATTTGTATACACGTTTTTATGCACATTTTTATACACACATTTTTATGCACGGTTTTATACACGTTTATTTCAATACATACATTTTTATACGTTTTCGTCTGTTTTTTTACGTTTTCGCCCGTTTTTT
>LBNU01014453.1:3143-16854 GCA_014162995.1 Artemisia annua | reverse complement strand
TATATTTTTTGTATTTATCTTCTACTTGTGTTGTGGATAAATATAAAATGTTACCTAATAAGAAAATAATATTTTTTTTTAAATATCTTATCTATAGTCTTTGTATTTATCTTCTACTTGTGTTATGGATAAATATAAAATATTACTTAATAAGAAAATAATCTTTTTTTTTAAATAAAATTATTACTAAATAAGGTATGGCTTCAATTTTTTTGAAATGAAAAATTCCCATTGTTTATTATATAAAAGATTTAGATATAGAGATGGATATAAATATATATAGCGAGTTGCAACACTTTGCACTCTACTTTTCTAGTTTTCTTAAGTTGGATTTTCATTAAAAATTGGTTGGAATCCGACTATCCAAGCCCCAACTATCAATACATATAGTATATGTTGTAAGAAGCTTAAAACTATAGGTTAAGTTTTTGATTAACTAACTACCACTCCCCCTGTCTCATATTTATTGTCCACATTTCTATTTCGGGTTATCCAAATTAATTGTCCATTTCAAAAAATAGATAGAGAATTTAGTTCGAGCTTACCATATCACCCTCACTTGATGTTATTATTACAAACATTAAAGAAGTTCTAAATTATTCATTAAGGGCAAAACTGTTGAAAAACGTAAGAAAAAGAAAGCTCTAATGATGATATTTTTTTTAAACTGTATGTTTTTTTGTCTATGAACAATTATTTTAGGTTGGAGGGAGTATTTTGTATACAGTGTGTAACAAGTTAAAATGAAATTCATAGAAATGAAAACTAGAACTAAGAACCAAATCAAACATATTATTTTAAACAACACTTTTCCAGTATAATTGTACACAGGGATGGAGCCAGGGGGTTTCCGCGGGTGCCCGTGCACCCCATGGATTTTTTCGATATAGTGTTAATTTTTGAAACAAACATCGATTTTTTTGTTAAAGTCATCTTAAATGCACCCGGTTAATCGAAATGTGTTTCTAGTATTACTGTTCAATTTTGTTTGTGTACCCGGTCATATTTGGTCCTGGCTTCGTCCCTATTTGTACACAAACAAAACACGTTGTACAATATGCTTGATTTGGTTCTTAGTTCTAGTTTTCAAAACAAATAACTAATCACTATTTATGTTTTAGCTGTAAGTTTAACACATAACAAAGATTTTACGTTGTAAGAAACGAGTTGAATGGGTAAATTAAATCGTGTCGTCTAACGTGACTATTATACTAAAATTAATAATAAAAAACTAGTAGTAATACACCAAATACCTTTTGGCCTTAACCAAAGGCACCTAGCATGTGCGGTTTGATTTGTATTCTACAGAAGTGGATTATATAACGTGCACAACCAAATTATGGCACTAGTCATGTTCTGTAGGTACGTTTTTTTATTAAACAAGAAGACCATAGTAAAATTAAATTCTGAAACATTGGTTGCTTCATTTGAGTGACTGAGTAGCAACATATGTAATCTTGTTTAGTGATTAGCATGTTTTTTTATTCACCGGCATTGTTTATTTATTTGGATTATTTTGAGAAAAAATAAGTCAAATACATTTTTGAATCCAATTTATACTTCAAAATGTAATACTTTTATTAAGTTGTCCCCATCAATTTGACCGCATAATCAAATTACTAACGAAATAGACTCAATGAAAGCTGTTTGTTTTTCTTTTTTTTTCAACCTTTCATTAACTAGCTAGAAATAAGTTACACATGATTGATGGTGCTAAATGGCTATGAAGTCTCATTCTGAAAATTGAATGTACAATAATACTTGGATGATATTAGATCATTAAATCTTTGGACCTAGTAAACAACTCGAATGGTTGCATTAGGACCATGGAACTAGAAATGTTACGTGTCCATTTCCGGCTTAAGTTATGGGGGAGTTTTGATATGCGTTTTCAAAACGGATATATTAACTTGAATAATCAAAACAGTATATTGATCAAAGGCTTAAAGTCTTGAAGCTAGGACTTGAAATGGTAAAAATTATAATCACTTAATTACACTCAAACAGTCAAATCTATTATTAGTACAACGCTAAGTCACGAGGATTATACTAAACACACATTCAAATACCATCAATTACAGTACTATATATTTCACCGAATAACTTACAGAAAAGAAGCATATGGAACAAAATTAGTAACCATTTAAAACTACTAAACACATACATATGAACCTAGATAATCTGAATATCCACAATAATGAGATACAACTAAAAGTACTCCATGATAGATCTAGTGAAAAGAAATTACTACTGAAAGACGAAAATACCCTTGTTTTATCATAGAAGCACTATCCTTTGAGTGGCATACCAATCAATCTAAAAATCCCAAATCAAAACACATAATTACATATCTGGGCATGATCCCATCTCAAAGAGAAAGGCATGATCTTGAAACAAGAATAAACTACCTAAGGGTAAAATGGTATATGTAGAAACACATGATCTTGAAGTAAAAAGTGGAGGGTAAGGGTAAAAATGGTAGTTTTCCAATTTTTGCCATGAAACATATCTATCATGATCTAATCATCTCATGATGAACTTCAGGAGTTTCCATGATACTCTCTAAAGAAGGTTTCCATGTTGCAACACTTTTACTACTATTCATTCTACTCTTCCCAATCTCACCCAAAACATCATCTAATCTTTTCCCTTCTTTGTTCTTCAATTGTAATAACAACCACTCTAGCTCATCTTTTGTTAACACCAACTTCACCCTCATTTTACCACTTTCCATATCATAAGTACCCCTTGGTTTCACATAATCTTGCTTCCCTTGTTCAACTTCTTTTTGTACTTGTGGTGGTGTTTGCTCAATTTGATCCCTTTGTATGCATGTCTCCATATAATTCCCCATTATCAAAATCAAGAAAATGGTTCTTGAAGTTGGAAAACAATGTTGGAAGTGAGTTTTTTATATATGAAAAACACAACTTTTAATATGAAAATTTATGATGAGCAATGAGATTTGGAGAGAAAAATGAGGAGTTGTTAGAGAGTGTCAACTAATGCATGTGAGGGTGGGGAACATATGTTATATGTAGGTGACATATTTATTGTCTTTTTGAATAGACTAATGGCTTACTAAAGCAAGGTTATTTTATTCTTACGTTCTACTTTGTAAAAGTTCTCACATGCAAAGTGGTTATGATGCAAAATCCAATCTGATTGTGATTTTTCAGCCTCTAATAGCGTCCATTATGGTGCTTGTGTAAAAAGTTGAAGCGGTCCAAGGTACATGAAACATACTCAACATCTATTTCATGTACACTCATTACATGAACCATTTAGGAACGGAACCATGCATGATCAAATATAACCGGGTGCACAAATTTTTTGAAACCATAATATAGAAACATATTTCGATTGATCGAGTGCATTTAAGATGCATTTTGGAAATATTAATGTTTCTTTTCAAAAATTAACACTATATCGAAAAAATCTATAAGGGTCCCGGGCACCGGCGAGAACCCCCTGGTTCCGCCTCTGGAACCATTATTGCTTTGTTCGTCTCATGATAAATGTTTACCGTTAATATGACACACATTTCTAAGACAAGTATACTCATTACAATGTTAACCTGTGATTTATCGACACACCCTTACTAATTTAGTGCATACTCATACTTTAGGCAAGCATAACTTTTGTGTGTATCTTGTGATGTCCTGTGATGAATTTGTGTCATCATGTGGAACATCTTGCTGACTTTTCTACCCCTCTTTTTTCTTTAACCAAAAAAGAGAGATTTGATTTTATTTCAGAAATAGAAATAAATGTATTCTTTGTTTACTGGTTGACAGGTAACAAAAAAATCAACAGTGTCTCCAATAATGGAGGTGAATTAACATGAGCTTATTGGCCCATATAATTTAATTTTGTTTACTTTGAATCTTATGTTCACAATAGAGAATCCAGATGTCTCTAATGAATTGCACATATTATCGGTGATTCATACAACAACGCGTTCTGTAGGCCTACAGGAAAATGACCAAGTTACTGACTTATTGTAAGTTGATGCAACTACTATAAATTTGTTTTTTTTTTTGTTTTTTTTTTTTTTCCAAATATGTTTCGACCTGCCGACTAACTTATATTGTCTGAATCTTGCATGGTCATCTCATGGTTATTCAATTCCCACCAAACATGATTCGAACTTGAGATTTCTTATATTTAGTAATGACAATCACAAAAAATTTATCATTGATGTTTTCCCTATTCAGATTAACCACCATAAAATAACCTAGTGATAAGTCACGTAACCTCTTCACAAAAAACTTAAAAGTTTAAAACTCAGTAGATATGATACACATTTGATATAAGCTACTTACTATACAAAAGTAAAAAGTTAACCATCTAAAATCGCATATGAACAAAAGTAGTTATATTGATAACCCTCTTGACATTAAATATAGAGACATAACATTATTATAGATGCAATTATGCAAAAGATGGTGACCCACATTATTGTCGCAATCCTCCAACGGTACACAATAACTTAATTAAATGTGATCTGATCACAAGTTCGCAACAACCAACTAGCTACTCTACTATACTCATATGTACTATTTCTTTTGGAAGATGTGACCAAATCTTATACCAACACTAAATCAGTCGTGTTCGTTGTGAAATGCGTGTATACAAGATAAAAATATGGACGGGTGTTTATTTGTGTAGGTTGTCTGTGTAGGTGAGTTTTAACTCAGATGTATGTGGTGTAACTGAAGTAGCCTCATGACCGTTTCTGACCATTTTCTCGATCACCCTCAAATGTGTACCTAATGAGGTTTGAACCATAGACTTCTTATGAGAAGGTTAATTACCCCATATACCACCAGATATCACCTCCAAAATTAAATGTCGAACAAATTATTGTTTTTGGCACCTTTTATAGTCTTGTGTTTTAAGGGTAAATGTACATATATTGTTTCTTAATTTCTTGATAAACGTTGTTATTGACAATGCCCTGTTCAAATGAACATATGTGAAAGACGATGTTAAAACTAACTCCACGACATGTTTAAAACTATGTTTGTCTGCTTTTTGAGGCGTAATTTTTATTAATTTCAAAGTTATTTTAATGAAGGGTGAGTGCCCAAATTGTGTCGTATAATGGGGTTATTGTAGATATTTAGATTTATAGAACTACATAAAAATATGATAGTGATGTCACTTAATTTTTTTTCTCGTGAGTTCTAAGAGGCCAGAGAAAAACAATGCTTTATAATCAACATCAATAATAATATAAAGTTTTTAGTCTTGTAATGACGTTTAGCTCACCGAATGATGATAATAAACTTATCTTTTTAAAAGTTAATTTTGTCATAGCCGATTTTATATATATTAAAAAAGAAAATTTTCATTTTTGAACCTGTATTACAACGTTGACCATTGATGCTACATCTCTCGTATGGTATTTCTTTACTAAGACGGCTATGAAAAATAATTCTAACGCCTGAGTTTTGGTGACGACGGGGATTTTTTTACTCACGCTCTAGTGTAAGGGGCGGGTTTATATTTAATTAAGGAACTTCTAAAATAATCGTAAATAACGAGAGAGATGTTTTTTATAATGTTTCAGGGATGGAGAGACGTTTGTGTAGTTTTTTTTTGTTGCATAAAAGTCCCTAGAGTTAACATAGGGATTGTTTTCATGATTGCTTGTTAACGGCAGATACCTTTTTGAAATTTTTCAAGGATTTTTTCTCACAATGTAAAATAAATATAGGGACAAAAGATGCCATAATTTAAACAGCATGAACTATTTGTACTATTTTCCAAGGACCTTTTTGCAATTTTCTAGAGACTGTCTTTGCAACGCAAATACAACACAGAAACCATTTTTGCCAAATATAAAATTCAAGAACCATTTTTGTCATTTTTCAAGAATGTTTACTCTTTGGCGAACAGTAACATTCTTGAGAAATATTTTAACACAAGTATTTACTATTATAAAATATTTAGAAAATCGATGATATATCATAAAATAGATACACAAAATAGTTGGTTCTTATTATAATGAAACTAAACACATAACTTCTAAAGTTCTAATGCTTAATAGTTTAAGGGTTGATAGGTTAGAATTAGATTAAGAATCTCAACTCAAGTCTAACTTATTTATAAAACAGGTCAGTCGTGTTGACATATTTCCAATTTAAACTTGTTTAGGTTTAAACCTTGTCCTGAAATTTTGTGTTGGTCTCACATGGTGTTTCACAAGGTTTTTAAAATCGGGGTTCTACTTAGGATCGTTTTCGTTTTTTGCAAGATCGAAATCATAAGATCGGATCGGAATCCTAAGATCCTATTATAATGTCATTTTCTTAATAGTCTTTATAATATTATTCAAATCTACAAATTATTACGTATCATAGACTTAAAATTATATTAATGTTTCATAAAAATATTGTCCTAAATTATGAATATAAAATGCTTAAGAAGATTAACATGTTTTTTTAAAGTCTATAAACCATAATCCATAACTTTGTAGTTTTTAAGTTTGTAAGTCAAGAAAAGTAAGACCGAATCGGTAGATTTTAAGATCATATGGTTAAGATCGGGATGTTATAAGATCTTAAGTTTGATAAAATATTACATAAGATTTGGATCGTTTTTGCTTTGTAGTATCATTAAATAGTAAAATCCTAACTAATATTAGGATCGGGATCTTAATAACAATGGTGTTTCGTGTCATGCCAGCAATTATCAAGTTCAAAAAGAGCGAGCAGCACTAAATTTACCTTTTGGTGCCACTAATTACTCCATACTTTTACCTCTTTAGACTAAAATTTGACCAAGTAAACCTAATTCATCTTAAGTATGCATTACATATGACAAAATATGTTGTAAATTGGTAAAATACAAAAATAAGTTTCAAAGCGTTAATAGCAAATACTCACTACATTCAGAATAATTGTTTCGCGACAAAAAACACATAATTTAAAAGAAACACACAATTATTATTACTTTTTATTTCTTACCATGTGCATAATAACATTTTATCTTTAACTAATTAGTTAACTTTTTATTTAAACTTTGTAATAATAATTTTAATTTGGAATAATAAGATAACTCGATCAAAATTCTCTTTTTACTTTTAATAAAGAACAATCAATTTTGGACAACTTAAAACTAAAACGTGGACAATAAACTTGAGATGGAGAAACTATTTAGAATCAAATAAGATACTTAGGTTAGATGAAGTATAACCTAAGCATTGTTTACGAATAATAACAAGTGAAATGTAATGACGAAGCCATTCTTATAAAAATAATTCAACTTTTGTAAAGATAGCAATTTAAACGAATACGTTCGGCATCAGTTTTAAGTTTGAGCATATGAGTAGTATATATGACCCATTTTCTGATAAACTAATTAAACTTGAAAAAGTAATCCCAGTCCTAATCAAATCTACTATTTATATAAAATAAAATAAAAGATAATAAAGTATTGGACACATCCACCAACTAATTTTTCTAGCAACAAACTTGATTTAACAAATCTGCATAGCAATATTATTTCAAATGATTAAGACTGATTTACAGTTCATAAACTTATTTCATAATGTTCCTAATTTGACATTTTAGGACAAGAATAGGACTTGTAATAATCAAATGATTAATTTTTTAACTTTTGCATGAATCAACAGAAGAAGGTTGAAACCTATCAACAACTTTGTCAACAGTTGTCTTTCAAAGTATTTTCAAGACTGTTACTTTTACCAAACAGAAAACGAGAGGTCAAACTCGTTTATTATCATTACCAGCCACCTGGATATCTTGAAACTGATATTGTCGCGCATATTAACATTCCAAAGGTCGAAATAAGGCGAAAGTTCATCAAGTTAATTGAGCTGAAACTCAACTCGACCATGTTTAAGTTGAACTTTTTTCAAGTTCTGGTACCAAGATGGAGTATAAGATCTATTTATAAACTAGCTAAAGCTTATAAAGACTAGATTTGACAATGTTAACAATCTCAAGTCTGAACCGAGATTGTCTCAGCTCGCACGTGACCATAATGACGAATGTTTTACTTTGTACCAGCAACATAAACAGGGTCAAAGTAAATTTTTAAACATGAAAGTGAAGATTACATGCCAACAACCATAGCAAGTCTGAGCCAAGATCTAGTTCAGCTCTTAACTTAACAGGAGACAGAGAAGTTCTTAGTTTCAGAGTGCAAGTTAACTTACCTATAAAACAAGCCAAACAATAGCCGTTAAAACATGAGTATGCACGGCCTAATTTAGGAAGATCTGGTTGCAAGCAACGGCCCACATCTCTTGACAGGATCAGTCCATTCGTCGACGTTTCTTAAGGTTCTCAAACACTTGGTGGATATCATTAGATGTGATTGGCTTTGATGCATCATAATTTTGCTGTTGATAACCAAAAAAAAAAAGAAGATAAATTAACGTCAATGTAAGAAATTGAATATATAACATTAAATGCAACTTAAACAGAACAAGTGAATGCAACTTAAACATTGTGCACAACTGCAATGCGAAAGTTTAGAAAGAACAACTTTTGCAACAAATCATGTTTGACTTGTTCTTGCAGACCAAAGCATAAAAATGTCAGCAAAAACTGTAGAGTTAACGAGAGAACTAGTGACTTTAAACATATTATAACATGAAAATATAAAAAATCCATCATAAAATGCTTGCTCCGGGACAAAAAAGTTTTCTTTTGCATATTTCCCATGACAAACAGTTCACTTACGTCAAAGGCCCAACAGGTTACAAGTGATTTAAAGTTTTTTAAGTTCTTATTCTAGATTAATCACTAGAACTAGTTGGATACCCGCGCACAGCGGCGGCGAAAAAATATAGTTATAATAGAAATATAATGAATGAATTGCTAATCCAACTCTCCCACAATTCCGTACCCGCTTAGTGAATTCGTTACACAACACTCCGAAAGTATATGTGTTCGTTGTATGTGTTTGTTTGGCTTTCTCGTAACTTTCCCGTGACATTATTATTCCCGCATAAAGACCCTCACAACTTTTTTACCCGTCAAACACTCTCCCAAAAGTTATAATTTTGACGAATCAAGTTTGTATTGATTCAAATAAAGGTTAAATTTGTAAAGATTTGAATCAAAATAACCCATTAAAAATTAAAAGACTAAAAACTTATAAAAATATATCAAAATGGATGTTGAATTAAAGAGCACAAAATTTTAGAAAATATGGTGAAATTAGATCATTAAAAAAATAAATAGATCAAAAGATATTTCAATTTGAAAATAAAGGTGATTTTTTAGTTGAAAAGTGACACATGTCACTTCATAATTGGAGCTCCTTATCTTAATTTTTGGTGGAGCCCACAACTTAAATGCTTTATATAGTAGTATAGATATAGATAAGAAAGAAAAAGTCCTTGTAACAAAAAGTAGCACAATGAATGTCAGTTATCAAATTTGTTACAAGTGTTTTAAGGTTCTTTTAATTTCTCTAGATTAATACTTAATGTAATTGGGAAAAAAGTAAGTTTGGCACGCTAACCTCAAATACCAAACTGCAACGCAATTTAGTCTTAGATACCATCGTATTCAATCGTTATATGGTCTAATAGAACTAGTGACACTGTGCAATATGAGCATTACAGTAAAGGCAACATACCAGGAATGAACGAATCTCATCTTTCATGTCATTAATGCCTGAAAGTATTTCCAGCTTCTCCACATGCCCAAGATTGTTGAGAAGATTCAACTCAGCTCCTTCCTGTTGCTGCATTTTCTCGTCCCTCTTCTGTTTAGCCATTCTCTCATACTCAGCAATAGAATCCTCCTTATCAAGCAAGTAACTGATTCCCTTTTTAGCATAGAAGTCTGAACACTTAGCACATCCACAGAGTGCCTCCCTCCAATTCTTTGCAAGAAACATTGGTTGACTTTTTTCCGAGGCTAACTCAGTGGCCGACAAGTCAACACCAAGAAGACATGTAACGGATTTTTCACCAAGAACCACATCCTTATCATCATGCGGGCTTTTGGCGTTAACATCAGGTACAGCAGCAGGGTCTGCATCACGAATATCTGAAGTACCATCTTCGAGCTTTGAAGATGATCCAGAAGCAGAAGGTGCAGACACTACATCTTTTTCTTTGGAAGGAGTTGCAGCCACATCTTTTTCTTTGGAAGGAGTTGCAGCGTGTTCCTTATCTGATGCCCATATGGTTGGAGGGTAAAGGTGCAGAAAGGAACAAATTGAGGAGCATTTGTGGCAGATAAGATCTTCATACAGAGGTTCGCCTTCCTCATCTACTGGGATCTTTACCTAATATTACAATGACAAAACAGGTCGTTATAATAAACGACTTTCCTTCAAGATTATAAAATCTTTAGAGTTTAACACACTATAGTTTTCTTGATGTCTTCAGCAAGTATCAATTAATAAAAAGACTCGGAAAAAAGATTATGACAATACATAAGAGTTGATGTGTACTAATAATTAATAATACTAACCTCGTTAGTTGACTCATGACCAAGATGCTCCTCGTGAAACCAATCCTCACATATGCAACACTGGATCATCTCTACTTGCTCCTCAGCATCTGGATCAGGATAAGGGCGGCCACATGTACAGTATTTCCCCTTGAAATTCTGGTTATAAGCGTTTTCTTCATTTTCAGAATCTTTGCTTGGTAAGAGTTTGCAATAGCCTGCTCCGAATTTTGAATTGCCACAATCGCACTTAAACTTTCTCTTAGTCCAGAGTTCTATGATCTGATAGAGGACCGGAAATTTTGGCCAAAACAAAAAAGGATCAGACTCATGATGCAATATATAGCAAATCAGTCTAAACAGCAAACCCTCAACAAATTTAGCATATACTGCCATGATAGAACATAACTAAGCACAAGTGCTATAAATGATAAACCCAACCCAAATGGTCAAAAAGCATGCATGATACACCTCTTCTGAACCAAATAAACTGGCTAAGCTATACCCTTTGCAAGACTTTCCATAGAAGAAAAAATTACTACAGGTAGTATTAGCATTTCAATTACACATATCTAATTGATCCTATATGAAGTATACACAGGTTGAGTGTATGGTGACTGGTAAGCAATCATCTTTCTATTGTTTTTACCTTATCCTATTTTTTCTTTCTTTATATTTTTGGATTGGTAACAGAAATTACATGGTTATATTTTTAGATATGTTTGTCTTCCATATCATTTGCCATCAATTTCTCATTCGGAAGACTTGGAGAACCAATTGACCATGACTTGTGTAGTTGAGTTTTAAAAGTCAATACATATGTAAGGAACCATCAGTAGAAAAGAAAACATATGGCAAAATGAAGATGAAATAAATCTTGTAAAGAGAAAGATAATGTCGATTATGGCAAGTAAGATATCTCATATTAAACCAGTCACGGAGTCACTACATATGATCGGGGAGAAAATTAGGAAAGAAATATTTTCTTGTTGACAGTTAGAAAAGGCTTAGATGGGGAACAAAAGAGCATGTGTATGAGAGATGAAATTAGCACATAGACCAATTGGCTGCAGACCTGTAAAATTTCATGAATGGCAATCAACTAAAAGGCATTGCACAAATGCAGTGTGAAGTTTTATATTCCTTTTAGTCTTTAACTCACTAAGGCTGCAATATATATAGAATCCGCACTTGCATGTACACAAACAGCCAAACATAGTGGTAAATGTACAGCAGAAGAAATCAAATAAATCCACTAGCTAAGAAGAATCGATATCTGAAATCAGTTTTCAAAGCCAAAAGATTTTTCATTCATCATACACCAACTGACATGTTTATCAAATATAGATAACAAAAGAAAGGAACAAACCTCATGCCCATCATGACAAGACAGGCTACATGCTGTGCAGACTCCGCCATTTCCATCAGGAGCGCATGTTAAGCACGAGAAAATTGCCTGCCTCTTCATATAACCTTTGGCGTAGGTGCACTCCTTTCCCTCGTCACCACCCAGAACTAAATCCGCTTCCTATAACGAGGGATCAAAGAACAGAAAGTATGTCAAACACCATTAATAACTTGTATTCCAAAAAACAAACAGTATTGATCATCATGATGAGTAGTCATTTCATCGAATAAACTGCTGCAATAGAAAAATTGGTCCTTAAGTTCTATAAAAATACAGTGTAAGAATTCTTATATCCAGTTATCGGCTATAAGGAGTAAATAAATCATGGACTCGTATAGTGTTATTTGTTGCTCTGGTTTGTGGATATAAATCAAGTACAGCAAATACAGATAGAATGTGGGTTCAGACGCTAGATCATCTCGTGAATAGTAACTAGCTCACTAAGGTTTCCCTAATACTACAATGGGGTCAGTTTGCATGACTTGTAAAGTGTGTTCAGCTTTCTAACACAGCATTTGACCTAAAAAATCCGAACTTGATGCATATTAGGTTTGTCTTCCCTTCAAATTCGGTAACTTTACTACATGAGAAAAAGGATGCCAAAATATCATGTGCATATTCCCTCAGTTTCATTGGTTTCACCAGTCCTTGTCCTAAAGTACAAACACATACACAATGCAGGAGTGATGTGTACTCTCAAAGAACCAAATATAAGGCTTAAAACCATCCAATATTCTACCTTATGGTAAGTTTTTGCCAGCAGACTGTAATATTCAAACAAAAAAGTACCACTATGACCAGTTGCTAGTAAAAACATCCAAAACCTACTAATTACTAATATGAAAACTTCATTTATTGATGCAGGACATGTCATTTTAAACAAATTTGCAACTCTTTAGCTATATCTATGATATTCCATCAGCTCAATTTCATACATATCATATATATCCCTCAGCTAATACAAAAAGTAAAACCCTAAGGCATACCTAGAACCTCGATTCCTAGCCGTCATGTGAAACGGAAAAAACAAGCATATGGCTTGAACAGCATATACTAACCTCCCTAAAACAGCAACATTGATTACACATAAAGCATTACCCAATTCCACTAATGTGCGGTGTACGCGGGAGGTATGATGTAGACCAGTCATACCCTAACTAAGGGTCAATACCTATTGCTTATAAAGCAACAAGCATATGGCTTAAAACTAACAAACGATCCTAATATCTTACCTTATATTAAAAACAAACAGCTGTGAGCTACGCTTACTTCAACATAACAATTGTGCTAATTTACATGCCATTTTAAACAAATTCGCAACTCTTCAGCTACACTTAGTATCCCAAATGCAAAATTAGTCACACAAAAAAAACTTCAGCTTTTTCCTGTGCACTCGATAGTCGATAATAACCACAAACAATCATTTATTCAACAAGTTCCATCACATTCTAGTTACGGAAAATCCGACAACGTTAATCATATATGG
Organism: Artemisia annua; assembly: GCA_014162995.1. Taxonomy (NCBI): domain Eukaryota; kingdom Viridiplantae; phylum Streptophyta; class Magnoliopsida; order Asterales; family Asteraceae; genus Artemisia; species Artemisia annua. Next base: position 3,515 of record LBNU01014453.1, on the reverse strand, counting down.
TACATTTTATATAACTAGTTTTCATCGTATCTTAATTTTTTAGGGCCTCAAACTATAAGACGGCCCTACATATACCAAAGTCTAAGAGCTCATAGTTAAAATCTGAAACCTAATTCGCCATGTAAGTGGCAGAGTGGCCTTGCTGCTACGATCCACAGATATTAAGCCCTAAGTCGCTCAGATTCATTCAAAAAGAAATCTAAATCTAATTTCATTCCCTTGAATTAACTAACAAAATCACATAAATCAAGCCAATAACATAATAAATACTATAAATAAATTAAAAAAAAAAAAAAAAAAAAAAAAAAAAAAAAAAAAAAAAAAAAAAAAAAAAAAAAAAAAAAAAAAAAAAAAAAAAAAAAAAAAAAAAAA
>LBNU01014451.1:0-35946 GCA_014162995.1 Artemisia annua | reverse complement strand
CGAATGGGTGTACGCAACCTAGAAGCAAACGTAGATTCCCGTTTAGTGGCCAATCAAGTGTCCGGAGAATACGAGGCTAAGGAGGAAAATATGATCCAATACCTTGAAAAAACAAAATCCTTAATCCAAGGATTTGACAGATTCACAATAACACAAGTCCCCAGAGGGGAGAACAAGAAAGCAGACGCATTGAGCAAAATTGCGTCTACAAGTTTCGCACATCTGTCAAAACAAGTATTGGTCGAAATCCTAAAAGACAAGTCAATCTCTGATGAGTGTGTAAATACTCATCATTTTTTATCACCTGAACTGCCAAAAACAGCCAAAAACACCAAATAATGCATCAAAATAATGGAAATATTCCAAAAGTGTGTTTTATGAGTCTTAGATGCAAAATGTTTGAAAACAAATGAAAAAACAAGCAAAGTTTGCACAATTGGCAGTTTCAGTCCCTCAACTTTCACAAATTGTCAAAACTAGTCCCTAAATAGTTCAAAATATGCAAAATATCATAAAAGGAGGCGTTTTTTCACTGTGGTTGACACAGTAAAAACGAAACCCTTTATATAAGGTTCCCCTTAACCTTGGATAGATGACACGTGGATTCCACTATCCCCATCGTGTGGCTAGAATACAAACAGGTACGTGCACTTTCACGTATTTTAAGAAATACGTGGAGCATTTTTGGGACTAGATACATAGTATCCCATTTTTGGCGGGAAAAACATGATTCTTTCCCACCACGCTTGCCGCTGCTTTTATTTGTCTAGCATCCGCAGGTTTTACCCTGCGCACACTAGACTGGGGGGACATGATGACGTATAGACTATATTCGGATCACGAACCCGAATACCATGACCTACTAACATTAAGCCCACCACGAGTGGGCTACGATAATAATAATTGGACTACCAATTAGGCGGTTTGGGCTTACAAGGCCCAAACCCAAAACTATTTATGGATTAGGATACGGGATATCTCTTAAATAAAAGAGATATATATACCAAATATCCGATATCGGTGGACACACCGAAGATTGGGGAATACGAAACCAACAAGGATTTCATGTCTATATATAGAGGGCGCTATAGCTCTCGTAGAGGTACGATTTACAAACCCTAAACTCTTCACAAACCCTAAATTCGATTACTTACTCTCACGCCGGAGGATAATCGGGGGAAACAATGCCTCGATAAGCCTAACGGTGTTTGTTGCTTTTATAGTGCGCAGGTCCCCAAGCATTATCATCTAATTGATACGAGAACAGGAACTCAACCACGGGACGCCCAACTTTTGTATCAACAACGGACCTACATAAGAGCCGGTGTGGCACGGGCTACACCCAATTTTTGGTCACGAAGTATAAATATTTTATAAAATATATCTTTTCTGGGCTCGTGCAACACCCAATTTTATCTAATAAATTCTTTATCAGGCAACTTTAGTACTCATGATCATAAAAGAAATTTTTGTGCAACACCTTTTCAAAAATCTTGGGTCCGTCCCTGATCATGAGATCGATCATAAGAATCTAGACTAATGGACATAAAATTTTAACCAAACAAATAAAAAAGTAAATACGTACAAATCAATTACTATATGAAAAAGGTAAATCAAAATATTAAACGTGATGAGAATTAGAGCTGGCAAATTGGGTACCTGTTAGGACCTGTTAAGACCTGTTAAGGGAAAAAATGTACTATGCAATTTTTTTATTTTTTAAAATAATTGTTTTTAGTATTCTAGGGTTCAATATTTAACTTTTTTGATACATAAAACGTATAACTGTCATACTCAAACCACCAAAACCAAGTGTTAAACGAGTCGTTTTCAAGTTTGAAACTTATGTTATTCGCACGCTCCGAACCTGTTAAGACCTGTTAAGACACGATTTGCCAGCTCTAATGAGAATCACACTTTGTGATCCTTCACGTCCTCTGCATTTCTGACATTTCAGGAGTGGAAACGACAACAAAATACACATCATTCCCCATATTTCCACTTATTGCAAAATCAACCCTCTCTACATTACAAAACTAAAATGGGCTTATCAAACTATACTAGCTTGGAGAATAAGTTGCTAACATGACTCTAATAGACTTATCAAGCTATACTAGCTTAAATATTTTTTCAGGTCTCACGAATCATATCAGTATCAAACCACATAATTTGTGTCGTCATTATGTGGCAGCGAATTCGAAATCTGTCAAATAGTATAAATTATTTTTTATAAATGATAAAATGTATACATGGATGTTAAACATTACTATAGTGCTCACTTGATATCTATACTATCTATAATGGAAAAATGGTAAAAGTGAAATGTTGAGTTTTCAACAATAGTCAAATGAGAGAGAAAAGTGAAATGTAATTAATACTCTTATTAAAACAAGTAATAATATATAGTGCATCCCATGTAAGTATGTCAGCCACACTTTCGCTAAGTCAGAATTTTTGTCGAATGAGTTTGTAACTGAAAGTAGGGTCATTTGTATACATTATCGACGGCTTTGAAGCTAAAATCCTACCAAAGCTAAAGGCACGCTATATTTCTTTAGAATAAAATAATTTCTTGTCACTTGATTCCTCCTGTGATAAATAATATCTGTATCTTTTTTTGAAACTTGAATGCTGTAATCTTAAAAATTAAATTAATATAGTTTGATTAAATTATTACTAAATACCGTTTAAACTTGTCAGTTTTTCAAAAACTTGATAACTTAAATTATGTTTGTTCTTGATCAATATAATAATTTTAAAAAACACACACGTTATATTCAAAAAACACACGCTTTACATCAAGGGTCGTAACAAAATTACGATTCGCAAGTATAAATTTGCCACTATAAACCGTCGCTTTGGGAGGTATACATCTAGTTTGTTTTGATGCATACATAATTATATAGTTTGTTTTGATGCATACGGAATTGTCTAACAAGTGCTTTGGAGTACTGTTCTATATGTTTAAACCAATAAACTTGATGTTCATTAAATTAAAGATAACATTTAATTAAAGTAGAATTTTTCAATTTGATTAATATATATCAAATGTATNATGAGAATCACACTTTGTGATCCTTCACGTCCTCTGCATTTCTGACATTTCAGGAGTGGAAACGACAACAAAATACACATCATTCCCCATATTTCCACTTATTGCAAAATCAACCCTCTCTACATTACAAAACTAAAATGGGCTTATCAAACTATACTAGCTTGGAGAATAAGTTGCTAACATGACTCTAATAGACTTATCAAGCTATACTAGCTTAAATATTTTTTCAGGTCTCACAAATCATATCAGTATCAAACCACATAATTTGTGTCGTCATTATGTGGCAGCGAATTCGAAATCTGTCAAATAGTATAAATTATTTTTTTATAAATGATAAAATGTATACATGGATGTTAAACATTACTATAGTGCTCACTTGATATAATAATATATAGTGCATCCCATGTAAGTATGTCAGCCACACTTTCGCTAAGTCAGAATTTTTGTCGAATGAGTTTGTAACTGAAAGTAGGGTCATTTGTATACATTATCGACGGCTTTGAAGCTAAAATCCTACCAAAGCTAAAGGCACGCTATATTTCTTTAGAATAAAATAATTTCTTGTCACTTGATTCCTCCTGTGATAAATAATATCTGTATCTTTTTTTGAAACTTGAATGCTGTAATCTTAAAAATTAAATTAATATAGTTTGATTAAATTATTACTAAATACCGTTTAAACTTGTCAGTTTTTCAAAAACTTGATAACTTAAATTATGTTTGTTCTTGATCAATATAATAATTTTAAAAAACACACACGTTATATTCAAAAAACACACGCTTTACATCAAGGGTCGTAACAAAATTACGATTCGCAAGTATAAATTTGCCACTATAAACCGTCGCTTTGGGAGGTATACATCTAGTTTGTTTTGATGCATACATAATTATATAGTTTGTTTTGATGCATACGGAATTGTCTAACAAGTGCTTTGGAGTACTGTTCTATATGTTTAAACCAATAAACTTGATGTTCATTAAATTAAAGATAACATTTAATTAAAGTAGAATTTTTCAATTTGATTAATATATATCAAATGTATTTTTTTAATCGAAAAAGCAATTTTATGTTTGATTCATACAATCTAACCGGTGCCTTGAGAACCTTAATAAAACAAGCCCGCATCATTATATATTCAATGCAGTGTAAATATTAGTTCTATTTAAATTAACTATCTTAAGATTAAAAAAAAACATGTGAACCTAATAAATCAATAACCTCATATCATCATAAGTCATAGTATGTCACTAAGAAAGGTTAAAAAAATAAATAATAATAATTAAAAAAAAAAATTCAGAACATCACACAAAAAACTATCACAATTAACAATTTATACAACTTCACTAAAACAAATATTTTTTTTTTAAATATTTCCATATCCTTTTTATTCGTCACGTACTCCTGCATTCCTGACATTCTATGAGTGGAACCTCAACAACAAAACATTAAACACCATCTTTCCACTATTTACATAACCTACCCTCAACTCAAAACCCTCTTAAACAAACCAAAACCCCCCACATTCATCCTCACAAAACCCTTTAAATCCATAAAACCAAACACTATTTCACACATTCATCACTTTTCTGATATGGGTTTTTAGCCATTATCATTCTACATTAACACTATATCACAACATTAACTACTCTGTTTTTAAAAAAGTAAGTTAATACTCTGTTTTTAAGTTTATTAATTTTTGTCACTATTTTATGTATGTGTTTAATGCATGTATCATATCTGTTTGGTTATTCTTTTACGTTATTTCCTTATGTACATGATTCTAAATTAAATTCAACACTCAACGGTTATTTTTTTATAAATTTATTTAGTTATTATTTTCCCCTGTTTTATAGGAAACCCACAACAGTCTCTGTTTTTTGACTGTGTAACTTTTTGAAAAAAAAAAAAAAAATTCTTGAAATATTGGTTTTTAAGATAAACCCTTTTGTTTTCTTAGGGTTTTATACATTTTTATAAAATTTTGATAATTGGGTTACTCTGTTTTTTGTTTTATTTATAATTATATTTTGGTTTAAAAATACTATTTTGGTACTAATTTTATCTGGGTTGCTCTGTTTTTGTTTGATTTTTTACGATTTTGGTTTAAAATTTCAGTTTCTCTGTTTTTCGACAATGGCGAGGCAAGGACCGGGTCAGAATCAGAACCCGAATGTGAATTCGGGTGAAAATGTGGATTTTAGTTTGCGCGAGACTAGGCCGAGTTTAGGAGGGGGGAGAGTACCTGGAAATGAAAGATTTGGGACTGCTTTTGATCTTGTGGAGCAAATGCATTATTTGTATATTAAGATTGTGAAAGCGAAAAATTTACCATCGAAAATAGGTGATTCTAGTAGTCCTCCTGACGCGTATGTCGAAATTAAGCTTGGTAATTTTGTGGCTTGTACTAAGCATTTTGAGAATAGCTCGAATCCTGAGTGGCACCAAGTTTATGCATTTCCTAAAGATCGTATCCAGTCGTTAAGTCTTGAACTTATGGTGAAAGATAAATGTGATGAATGTGAGGGTGATGCTAATTTGTTAGGTAGGATTTCGTTTGATATTAACGAGCTTCCTGTTAGGGTTCCACCGGATAGTCCTTTAGCTTCTCAATGGTATCGGTTAGAGAATAGGAGTAACAATTCGTTGGGGGAGTTAATGGTGTCTGTTTGGATGGGTACACAAGCTGATGAGTCATTTCCTGATGCATGGCATTTGGATGCAATTTTGGTTAATGGTGATGGTGTTAGTAATGTGAGGTCTAAAGTGTATTTATCGCCTCGTCTTTGGTATGTTCGTGTTCATGTCATTGAGGGTCAAGAGTTGCAAAATAATAATCGCGAGGTCTTTGTGAAAGGTGCGGTTATGAACATGGTTTTGAGGACTAAAATGTTGGTTAGGCCGAATTGGAATGAGGATTTGATGTTTGTTGTAGCTGAACCGTTTGATGAGCAGTTGGTTTTAAGTGTGGAAGAAAAGAACGGTAATAGGGAAGAAGTTATTGGTAAGTGTTTTATTCCGTTGCATAATGTGGAAAAACGGATGGATACACGAGCTGTTAGTAGTAAATGGTACAATCTTGAGAAACATATTCATGGTGATAATGGGGAGGTTAGTGTGATTATGATGAATAGTAAGATTCACATTCGGGTCTGTTTGGATGGGGGGTATCATGTACTTGACGAGTTGACTCAGTATAGTAGTGACTTAAGACCGGCTCATAAGCTACTGGGGTCACCGAGCATTGGTGTACTTGAGTTGGGAATCTTGAATGCTAATGGTTTGACACCAATGAAATCAAGAAACTCGCGTGGGGCAGTTGATGCTTACTGTGTAGCAAAATATGGGCATAAATGGATCCGAACAAGAACTGTAATCGACTCACTAAACCCCAACTGGAACGAACAGTACACTTGGGAAGTCTTTGATCCGTGTACTGTTGTCACAGTTGTGGTATTTGACAACAATCATTTACAAGGTGTCGACAATGGTGGTGGAAATGGAGTTAAAGATTCAAGAATCGGGAAAGTAAGAATCAGGCTTTCAACACTTGAAACAGATCGTGTGTACACTCATTCGTATCCTTTGATAGTCTTACACCCTTCTGGTGTAAAGAAGATGGGAGAAATCCAGTTGGCGGTTCGATTTACTTGTGTCTCGTTGGCAAATCTGATGCAAATGTACACCCAACCTTTGCTACCAAATATGCATTACGTACATCCGTTAAGTATTTTTCAACAAGACAGTTTAAGGCACCAAGCGACTCAGATTGTGGCGATGAGGTTGAACCGGGCTGAGCCTCCTTTGAGAAAAGAAGTGGTTGAGTATATGCTTGATGTTGGTTCGACTATGTGGAGTTTTAGAAAGAGTAAGGCTAACCATTATCGGCTCATTGAGGTTCTTTCTTCTGTGGCATCGTTTTGTAAGTGGTTCAATCACATTTGCAGCTGGACTAGACCATTTTACACGGTTCTGGTGCATGTTTTGTTTCTAAGTGTTGTTTACAATCCACAAATGATCATGAGCTCGATTCTGCTATACTTGATTGTGATTGGGGTTTGGAGGTACAGATCAAGACCGAGACACCCTCCTCACATGGATATTAAGTTATCTTGTGGTGATCGTTTAACGAGTGATGAGTTAGATGAAGAGTTTGACAGTTTTCCAAGCTCAAAAAATGGTGACGTGTTGAAAATGAGGTATGACAGGCTTAGAAGTGTGGGGTCAAGGATTCAAACTGTGGTTGGTGACTTGGCTACTCAGGGGGAGAGGATCCAGAACTTGGTATCTTGGCGGGACCCACGTGCGACTGCTATGTTTTTGATGTTCTGTTTCGTGTTGGCTATTGTACTTTATGTCATACCAATTAAATATGTGGTGACTATGGTTGGGTTGTTCGTGTTGAGGCATCCTTCGCTGCGTAACAGGCTTCCTTCTGTGCCAATGAACTTCTTCAGGAGACTGCCGGCAAAAAACGATGGATTGTTGTGATAACATCATATCGTTGTCACTCGATTTTTAGTTTATAAAGTTTAGGAATTTGAATCTATTATAGGTTTAGTTTCTTGTTGGATTTTGGTTGTTCTTGATACGAGATGGCTAAAAGCAAGTATGAATAGAAAAACTTAGATGGAATTCATGGGAAGATTCCCGTTTAGTGTTCTTATAGTTGTTAAGTCTATGATTAATTACTGTTTAAAGCGTCAATCTGCTCTTATGTGTTTGTTCATTGGCTTGATTTTGCTTAATCTATCAGCTTATTTTTATACATATGGCTTCTTAAATTTTGTAGGAGACTTTAGTCAAGTTTATTAGCATTTTTGACAATTGTCACATTTGTTCTCTTGGAACTGCAGGTAGCTTGATTGTTTATACTTTATAGTCAAATAATCTGCTTTATGTACCTAGGCTTATATTGTTAATACACAATTATATGCGAGTATTTAGCAACAATATCTGGTTACATGTGACTTTGACATCGAGAAACAAGAAGATGATTAGCAAAGCTTCTTAATAAGCAATCCCAAACATCCCGTTAGTAAGTTTATCAACCTGCTTCAAAGCTTATTATTGGGAATAAAGGCTACTTTTTATTGTATGGGATATATTTGAGTTCATGCATTTCCGGTGTCTCTTACATCTGCAAAACCACATGCTAGAAATTTTTTGTTGTTGAAGTGTTTCATCTATAAAATATGGCTTCTCATAAAGCCTAATACTTGCATCTGTTAATTGTGTTGATTATTAAGTCGTGATCATTGGAGGATGAAGATGTTATTATGATGTTAGTCCTAGTGATACCATCTGTGCTTGTATGTGACCTTAAACTCTACAAGGCAGTACAAGAGAATGTACTATAAGACAGAAATGCTGCACACTTTTTACTCATAATGCTGCCTAGATAGAAACCACGTGTTGACTAGAAGAGTATAACCTACATTTGAATGTCACTGTCATCTAATAACTGGTGTACTGAAGGCAGGCTGCTAGTAGTTGGTTTGTTCTTAGGAATTAATTTGTTTTTTGTGTACATATTCTTTTGTATCATGGATGAAGCACGCATCCTGTTGTTTGCGGATCTAAGTCAATCTTCCTCTTTGGATCATCTGTGTGAACTCTGATTGCTAAAAATGTACATACTAACGATCTTTCATTTGAACCTCAGTTTGTTATCCTATATATGCTCATGTAATTTTTACTTTTTTTCATATGGCAAGGGGATTTAAGAGACAGGACAGTATTACAACCAACCCCTGCTGCAGCAATTGCACATTTTTGTAACCAGGACAGTATTAAGAGGATGTTTAGGATTTGTTATTCAGAGTAAAACAAATGGTTTGATGATGTTTGGCATTACTTATCCATGTGAGCAGAGCCTATTTGCAAGTGAAAAAAGCTGTTTCTGAATAAGCGGTTCAATATGCATATTTTTAACAGCGTGTATTTCATGTAACAATGAACATATAAGCAGTACGAAGTTTTAATAAGCAATGTCAAACACTCCCTATGGATTACATTGCTCCTTGATCTGTAATTTTGCTCTGCATATGCTTTATCCAACGTGTTGTTTTTTTCCTTTCCATTCCCTCCTGTGGTGTCTTAGATATGCTCAAAAATTGTGGTTTCACTATGAAGCAAATGGTGTTGTTAGTGTTTGTAATGCAATGATTTTGGTCTTTAGTTTTAAGGGTTACAGAGTTCATGTGCGTGCAGCCTTTGTGAACAGCGCTTTTTAGGATTGGCCATACGACAATTTTTAGTTTGCCTGTAGCTATCATTATCCCACATTATAAGCCTTTAAAAAGAGTTTGTTTTTTCATACTTGATACAGACATTAGACATTTTGAGCCAACACAGTATGTAACTTGTTTGTTAAAATGATGAGCATTTTCAAACCTCTTTTTGTATTAAACAATGCTGTAAGAAGCTTCACAGGTTCATTGAAGCAAGTGTTTCAGTCTTGAGACACTGCATGAAACACCGTTTGATAATTGAAGGCAAGGAGGCTAGGTTCTTCATGGTACTCATTTGTACAATTCGATTGAGGGAATGTAGATGAAGCCGGTAGGCTGGTATTGGAAAAGTTAGTATCTGGGATAATGCCTCATAATGTTGCACTTGTTTCCAATCTAAGAGCATATGATTAGGTTGTTTTGAGTTTGGCTGTCAAAGTTGGGACTATATTATTTTGTTAAAGGTAGTGATAAGTGAGCAAAGTACTAGACTTCAGATGTATTTCATATTAAGAGCTTAAAAAAGTTTTTATTTGGGCCTACTTTTGAATATTCTAAGTCAAAGCTGGTAAATTTGATTTCTTTTGATAAATGATTATAGTTTTGTATTGGTTTGTTTTAAGGTTTCTTTAGCTGTGTATGTTGCTTCTGGCTGTATCAGAAATCAACATATCGAGTCGTGTGCATTGCATCTCATGCATTTTAGTGTTGGGCTCTTTGCCATAGATATTGCACTCAACGAATGGCGAACACAAATTATATACTCGTATTAAACAAACGAGGCATGAATGCACTTTATAGCGGAAGAAACGACGCCAAGGCTATAAATTTCAACTGTAAATAGTTTAAAAGGCTCAAAACAACCAAAAAGCTTCATGAGGATCATATAAGATGCAATTCATCCAGTAGTTCATCCATCAATAGCAGCAACCTGACCACTGATCAGCAATGGATCTATTGATGATGCGATTTAAGCTCTTGACCAATCTCAGTTTATTTTAATTTATATTTTTTTGTGCCAATGTACATGCATATAATACCCATTAACGTAGTGCCGACTATGGTTGGGCTGTTTGTGTTGAGGCATCCTTTGCTTTGTAATCGACTTCTTTTTGCGTCTATGAATCGAGACATCTCCTCATTGATTATTCACATGCCTGCAACCTTCGAAAATCGATTTGTTGTTGTTGGGACACTTAAAATGTTCTCCCATAAATGTGCACAGGATTATAACTTGGGCAAATTCGCCGGGTTTCAGTGAGAAGAGGAAGATTAGCTCTTCACCACTAAGGATTATAAGGAGATACCGGAATAGGGTTTGTTTGATCCAAGACCTCCTTGCAAAGACACTCTTGCAAATGAAATTAGGATCTTATCACATTAAAGGATCCTTCATAAGAGAAAAATATGTCTGTATAGGATATTAATTGGATAGTAAATCCAAAAATAGCTTGAACGAGTAGTGTGTATTCCTTTTTTTTCTTTCTAACTTTTTGCTAGCTTTTAGTAAAATTGCCGTCACAAAAATTCAAAACATATTCAAGACTCTAGAGAATATGCAACGACTTGATATACATATATCTGGTTTGTTATTTCATCCCCTTTATTGAGTTTGAATTTATATGGAATATATAGACTTATGCGCATACCTTATTGATCGAGCGTTGTATTTGCCCACAGAAAATTTACACAAAATCAAAACGAAAACACTGTGACATATTTGTTCCTGGCTGGCCTCCTGGTTAGGAGAAGATGTACTATACTATGTTTGATTGTTTATAATGCGAGTACATAGCTAATGAAGATATATTTCCTAAGCAATGTACAAAAGAACGAGCATGCCTAAAGTTGTAGAAGCCAAATTAGATGGTGAACGCCTTGTGAAGGCATCCACTGCCATGATTGTCATATGCACCAGCTGGTGTCATTTTACCACAGGGAATAGAATTTCTTCCACAGCTTGAACGACCTGCTGATATTAATAATACCTCCACATGAAGCCCGTGATCCACCAAATTACGTATACTACCACTACAACTTCCACCAAAACATACTCCACCACCACATAAACTTGATCCTCATCCTCTTTAAGCCCATAGTTTGAATTCGAAATTGATGCTGTATCGCTAATTAAGTATGCAAAGTGCTAGCAAAATCAACATCATATCTTCATCTTTTTTATATGTTCTAAAACATAGTAAAAGGCAACTAGATATCATTTAAATAAGTGGGTTATTATCATACAAGATCAACCATAATCAAATTAAAAACAGTATCAAATAAATGAAACTAAAAGAATGTAATGTCACATAAAACTAACATGAAAGCACTGTGTATCATGTCATTAACATGCAAACATTGCATATATATCAACTACTACTATCTCCTGATCTTGTACTTCGTGATCAACTAGTACTACAGCCATGTCTTGCAGCAATACCACCTCCACGCATACCGCATGGCTCAAGAATACCATTCTTGCCACGTATTGCACCAATGCCACCTCCTCCTCCTCTTACATGTCTGAGAAAAGAACGAGAACGCCCAAGAGCCTGATCATTAGGATTGTTGTACGCAACAGGTGGTGCGTACCTCCCCGGGAAAAAATAATGACCTTCACTGCTACCACCACGATATCTTGATCCTACTTCTTTATAACCAATTGCTCCGGTAGCCTTGTCAATGACGAAAAAGTCGGCGCGGTTATATGATGCATGAATATCGCTAATTAGGGAGATAGCAAAATACACATCATCTTCATCTTTAAAATTCTCATCACTGTTTTTGTTCTGAAATTGAGAGATGTAATCAGCAAGTGATATCGAGTAATTTTGTAACACGACACAAATATATTAATTAAACACTATCGATCTTAGTTGAATGTCGGCTAACAATTCCTTAACAAAACACAACCCCTCGACTTCATTAATGTCCGTTTCATCCCCTTATATATTACATTTATTTAAACTCAACCAAATATTATTAGTACTTCCAATGCTTGTTAGATTTTACATATTCGTAATTTTTGAAAATCACGTATGTTAGAAACGAAAAATTATATCCCGCGCGTTGTAGTTGGTGTAGAAATATTTATTTTGTGGTTATGAAATTTGTATAAGACAAAAATATCATTATTCTTTTTTACTTTTTGCACGGCAATTATTTTCACACCCTGATACAACCCGTATCTCACTATATATATATCTGATAAATGCTTCTAATGAGGCTTGAACCCACAACCTCTAAGTTGGGGGCAACTCACATACCACTAGACCAAAAGCCTTGGGTAAAAGCTAAAAAACCATAGGTGACTACATATATAAGATAATAATTATCTAAAACATATATACAATTTTAAATTTTATATCTAAAATATATACAATTTCAAAATCATAGGTGACTACATATATAGGATGTTGTGAATACACAGATACACTTGTGAATACACAGTGTATCTGTTCAAAAAAAAAAAAAGAAAGTGTAACTATGATGGACCAAAGAATCGAGACACATTGAATGAGCCAAAGTAAATAGTAATGAAATGGATAAAGCCCATTACAGAAAAATGGCCTAGTAAAAAGATTGGGGCAAACCATTAATTGAAAACATGCATAAATCCTCATCATATTGCCTTGTAAACATTATGTAGAACCGTTATCAGTCTTAATTTTAGGCCAATTTGCTACTCTAAAGTCAAAACTATGAATTACATGTTTTGAATCATTTTATTTACAATTCATGCTATAAAAACCAGATAATATAGATAGCTACCTTTACCGCATATAACTTCTTTGTTTTGAAGCTATAACTAAACTAATGATGATTATTTTGTACTGTAATTTCTAAGTGTTAGTCTATACAGGTGTAGACAAGTCAAGCCGCTCGTTAGCTTCTCGGGAACAGCTCTGTAAAGGCTTGAAATGAGCCGAGCTTAAATGTGTCCAAGCTCATGTTCGAGCCAAATTTTAGTTAGGCTCAGGTACTAAACGACCCTATACGTATAACTATATACAAATGAGCTCAAAGTAGATAACATGTGCTCCAGTGTGTGTGGTTAACAGGGGTGGAGGAAGGGGGTTATATCTAATTGGCAACTGAAGCGAAAATATGAAATGAGACATTTTTGACAATATTTTTTTGTTTTTAATTTAAAAATTTAAGACTTGTTAAGAACTAGTTATATCACAAATTTGGATATCCGAAATTTACGATGATAAGTTAATGTTAGACATAATATTTTATCTAAGTTTTTTTTTTTTTTTTTTTTTTTTTTTTTTTTTTTTTTTTTTTTTTTTTTTTTTTTTTTTTTTTTTTTTTTTTTTTNTTAACAAAACCCACCATACAAAATGTATCACTAGGCAATTAATACTAATTGCATCAATAGGTAATAAAAACAAATTGTACCAATAGGCAATTACAACAAATTGCATGTACACTAATGATAATGTCTACCCAATTTTGACCATTCCCGGTTGGTCCCATTCCCCTACATTCCCTTTCCCTTACTCTTCCCCATTCCCAGTTTGGACCAACCGCACCCTTAGACTAAAATCATGCATCATTAGAAACCAAATACTACGATAATGCATCAGTCACCAAACATTAGCAGTTTGCAAATACTTTACAAAGAACGTACCATTATTTCAGGTAATGTACCATACAAACGCCTGACATCTTCAATTGGTGAGAATATGTTATCAAAGATCAGAACAACGTGATCCTTCATATTCATGCACATAAGAATAAAATGATGCCCGATAATGATCGGGAAAAAAACCTGTGACCATGAAATCAGTTCCAGAAATTAACACATTGAATAGTGCATCATGTGTAATTAAAAAAAAAAAAAAAAAAACAAAAAAAAAACAACTTATTTGAGTTTACTATACTTTTTATGCATTAAATATGTTAGAAAATTACGTATAGTAATGCATTCGTAAATTTTTTTGATTGTTTATTTGTATAAACTAAAGTTGGAAACCATTCCATTTAAACTTTTATTTTACCGGGTTATATAATGAATTTCGGCCCCCCTTAACTACAAATCCTGGCTCCGCCCCTGGTGGTTAAGAAGCCTAGTTTGAGTCAAGATTTATTTTGTTTAGGTTCATCATAAAAATGACTTGAGCACGAGCTTGGAAAGTTTGTAACGAGTTGAGCCCGAGCTAAAAGTATAACGCTCATGACGAGCTTGAGTTTATAAATATATAAGCACGAGCTCTAGCTGTAACAGGCTCAAATCAGTTTGACTCTTTTATGGACCCCTTTCGTTTAGTTCGGGTTAGTTTGATTTAATTTTCTTTGTTGACTTTAATGCATGTCTCTACAGGCCAAAAAAGGAAGTTTCTCAAACACTACACTACGTTGACGTCTAGTTTTTAAAAAGTATGTAAAACTATGAGTTTATTGCTAATGTGTAAAATTTTGTTACAATAATAAGTGTGTATTTTATTTTTTATTATTTTATTTTATTTTTTATTTTTTATAGAAAAACTAAACATTTTGAAAAATATAACATTTCTTCACACTTGAACGTGTGCACTTTAATTTGTAACATCACATTTTTTCACACTTGCTCTAATGTGAATAATTTGGGTGTTACAATTGATTTTCAGACTTATAAGTTATAAGTGTGAACAAGTCTTAAATTTCTTTACACTTAAAATTGTCAAAGTATTTTTTCCTACAATAATAAGTGTGAAAAAATATTAACCAAATTTACACATTATTAAATGTAAATACAACAAAAAAATTTTACATGCTTTATAAAAGTGCAAAGAAAAAAGTGTGTAGATTCAATGTCCTTTTTGTAGTGATCACATGTGCTTGTAAAATTTTCAATACACAAAAAGAAAGACAAGTTCGTCGAAATAAAATAGAAATGTTCTAATGAAATAGCTTTTTAGACAATAACCTAAGATTTGTCCTTTAGTTTTATACTCCCTCCGTCTCATATTAAATGTTCATGTTTTACTTTTCAAGTATTTTTTTTATCAACTTTGACTTTAAATATTTTTGTTTGTGTTATATAGTATTTGATAAAATTATACGGAATGAAAATACATTTAAAACTCAATCCATTCATATATTTTGTATCAAGTATTACATTACACAACAAAAATATTTAAAGTCAAAGTTGAGAGGAAAAGACTTTAAAAAATTAAACTGGACATTTAATATGGGACGGATAGAGTAATATTAAACATAGACACACACGTTGATCGCTACTGTTATATACACTGTTATTTTGGAAGCCAGTCTTTCTACCTTCAGATATGGTACCTATGGCTATCTATACATCCTATCTTTCTCATACCCCGCTTCGGTGGGATTGAGTGTTGCTGTATACACTGATACACACAGTGGCGCATACATACAAGACTGGTACTGATTGCACTTAACTAACATAGATATGTTTGGCCATGTAGGACGGAACAGTTTCTAGTTCTTACTTCTTAGTATACTAAATTGATAAAACAATGTCTTTCATGGATGATCTGAAGTACCTCAAAATTTCACTAAAGTGCATACAAGCAGCCACCAACAATTTCGGGGACAAGCCGATTGGAAGTGGCGGCTTTGGAGATGTGTACAAAGGAGAACTAATTCTCCAGAAGGGAGCGAGAATGGTCGCATTTAAGCGCTTAAATCGTAAATTTGGACAAGGGGATGTTGAGTTTTGGAAGGAGATTATACTTCTTTCTGAACTGAAACATAAAAATTTGGCCACACTCCTACACTTTTGCAACGAGGATAAAGAGATACTTGTGTACATGTATGCATCTCGTGGCAGCCTTGATAAGTATCTAGGTGACACTAGCCTAACATGGACCCAACATCTTGACATATGTCTTGGGGCTCCAAGAGGAATTGCTTACCTTCACGATCCAAAGAAGACGCAACAAAGAATTTTTCATCGTGACATCAAAAGTTCAAATATCCTTATGGATGATAAATGGACGGCTAAAGTATCTGATTTTGGCTTATCAAAAATTGGTCCCACTAACCAAGCACACACATATCTTGTGTCTAATATTGCAGGTACACCAGGATACTGTGATCCGGCGTATTTTGAAAGAGGAATCCTATCAAAAGAGTGTGACGTGTACTCTTTTGGAGTGGTGTTGTTTGAAGTAATGTGTGGGAGATTATGTTATATATACGATGAGGAAAAGCGCATTAAAATTTTAGTACAAAACTGGAGAAATTGCTACACTGAATAGAGACTAGAGGATATTATTTTACCTGGTCTAAAGGAACAAATTAATCAGGAATCGTTGTCGCCTTCGCTGCTATAGCAAATCGATGTTTAAATAGAGATCATAAAGAACGACCACATATGGTTGAGGTCGTTAAAGAACTCGAGGCTGCAATTCATCAACAAGTGACGTTTTTTTTTGGTCTTATCAATTATTACAATTTTGGATCTATTTTTCAAGACAGTAGTTAATTGACACACCTTATGTATCCAGCAAGATGCCAGTGTCCTACAATCCCATGGAAGAGTTTCAACACCTCAAAATTCCTTTGGAAGATATAATATTGGCCACTCACAACTTTTCTCGCAGCTTAGCAATCGAATGGGGTGATTTTGGAACGACATACAAAGGATTAGACTAGTTACTAGGGGGCGAAGGATTGCCGCTTTTAAGCGCTTAGATACTCAATATGGGCAAGGGGGCACTCAGTTTTGGAATAAGATCAGGGTGCTTTCCAAATACAAACATGAAAATATTATCTCATTGTTGGGCTTCTGTGATGATAATCATGAGATGATCCTTATATACGAGTACGCATCTCATGGAAGCTTGGATCACTATCTAAGTGAGCTACACTTTCTCACATGGAACTTACGCGTGAAGATATGTGTTGGGGGCTGCACTTGGACTAACCTATCTACATGATCCTATGAAGAAGACAAAAAGGAGTTATCCATAGAAACATAACAAGTGCAAACATCCTTCTGGATGAGAACTGGAGTGCTAAAATTACTGATTTCGGCATGTCAAAAGTTGTGTCCTCTGATGAACCACAAACAGATCATATCGATAATATTGTTGGTACTATTGGGTACTGTGATCTGTCGTATATGGAGACGGGCATCTTTTCAAAAAAATCAGATGTGTACTCCTTTGGTGTGGTGTTGTTTGAAGTGATGTGTGGGAGATTACGTTGTGACTTTGATGATGGGCAACTCAACCTTTTGGTGCATAAATGGATGAAAGCTTATGATCAAAAGAGATTAAGTGAGATACTTTGATTGTTTATAGTCAAATAATCTGCTTTATATACCTCTACGCAATTATATGCGAGTATTTAGCAACAATATCTGGTTACATGTGACTTTGACATCGAGAAACAAGAATATGATCAGCAAAGCTTCTTAATAAGCAATCCCAAACGCTTTAGTAAGTTTATCAAACTGCTTCAAATCTTATTATAGGGAATATATTGGAGTTCATGCATTTTCGATGTCTCTTACATCTGCAAAACCACCTGCTAGAAGTTTTTTGTTGTTGAAGTGTTTCATCTATAAAATATTGTCACTCATAAACCTAATATATACTTGCATCTGTCAATTGTATTGATTATTAAGTCGTGATCATTGGAGGATGAAGATGCTATGATGATGTTAGTCCTAGTGATATCCATCTGTGCTTGTATGTGACCTTAAACTCTACAAGGCAGTACAAGAGAATGTACTATAAGATAGAGATGCTGCACTCTTTTTACTCATAATGCTGCCTAGATAGAAACCACGTATTGACTAGATGAGTATAACCTACATTTGAATGTCATTGTCATCTAATAACTGGTGTACTGAAGTTAGTTTGTCAGAAATTAAAGAGAACATTAGGCAGGCTGCTAGTAGTTGGTTTGTTCTTAGGAATTAATTTGTTTTTTGTGTACATATTCTTTTGTATCATGGATGAAGCACGCATCCTGTTGTTTCCGGATCTAAGTCAATCTTCTTCTTTGTATCTTTTGTGTGAACTATGATTGCTTGGAATTTACCTGCTCACGATCTTTCATTTGAACCTCAGTTCGTTAGCCTATATGCTCATGTATTTTTCATTTTTTTCATATGCAACGGGATTTAAGAGATTGGGCAGTATTACAACCAACCCTGCTGCAGCAATTGCTCATTTTTGTGACCGGGACAGTTTTATTATTTATTAGGAGGATGTTTGGGATTTGGTTATTCAGAGTACTTATCTCTTATTTTTTGAGTTTTGATACAACAAACAGTTTGATGATGTTTGGCATTACTTATCCATGTGAGCATCTGCCTATTTGCAAGTGAAATAAGCTGTTTCTGAATAAGCGATTTTTAGGTGTATTTCATGTAACAATGAACATATAAGGAGTAACAAGTTTTAATAAGCAATGTCAAGCACTCCCTATAGATTACATTGCTCCTTGATCTGTAATTTTGCTCTGCTATGCTTTATCCAACGTGTTGTTCTTTTCCTTTCCATTCCCTCCTGTGGTGTCTTAGATATGCTCAAAAATTGTGGTTTCGATTTGAAGCAAATGGTGTTGTTAGTGTTTGTAACGCAATGATTTTGGTCTTTAGTTTTAAGGGTTACAGAGTTCATGTGCGTGCAGCCTTTGTGAACAGATTTTCTAGGATTGGCCTTACTACAATTTTTAGTTTGCCTGTAGCTATCATTATCCCACATTATAAGCCTTCAAAAAGAGTTTGTTTTCTCATACTTGATACAGACATTAGACATTTTGAGCCAACACAGTATGTAACTTGTTTGTTAAAATGATGAGCATTTTCAAACCTCTTTTGATAATGGAAGGCTAGGAGGCTAGGTTCTTCATGGTACTCATTTGTACAATTGGATTTGAGGGAATGTACATGAAGCCGGTAGGCTGGTATTGGAAAAGTTAGTATCTGGGATAATACCTATGATAATGGTGCACTTGTTTCCAATGTAAGAGCATATGATTAGGTTGTTTTGAGTTGGCTGTCAAAGTTGCGATTATATTATTTTTGTTAAAGCTACTAAGGTAGTGATAAGTAGTCTTGTAAAGTACTAGACTTCAGATGTATTTCATATAAAGAGCTTAAAAAAGTGTTTATTTGGGCCTACTTTTTAATATTCTAATTCAAAGCTGGTAAATTTGATTTCTTTTGATAAATGATTATAGTTTTGTGCTGGTTTGTTTTAAGGTTTCTTTTGCAGTGTATGTTGCTTCTGGCTGTATCAGAAGAAATTAACATATCGAGTCATGTGCATTGCATCTCATGGATTTTAGTGCTGGGCTCTTTGGTATAGATATTGCATTCAACGAATGGCTAACACAAATTATATACTCGTATTAAACAAATGAGGCATGAATGCACTTTATAGCGGAAGAAACGACGCCAAGGCTATAAATTTCAACTGTAAATAGTTTAAAAGGCTCAAAACAACCAAAAAACTTCATGAGGATCATATAAGATGCAATTCATCCAGTAGTTCATCCATCAATAGCAGCAACCTGACCACTGATCAGTAATGGATCTATTGATGATGCGATTTAAGCTCTTGACTAATCTCAGTTTATTTTAATTTCTAATTTTTTGTGCCAATAATGTAGATGCAATGTTTTGGCTAATTTTGTTTTGTTTTTAGCTACTGTACTTTATGTAATACCGATTAACATAGTCGCAACTATGGTTGGGCTGTTTGTGTTGAGGCATCCTTTGCTTTGTAATCGACTTCTTTCTGTGTCTATGAATCGAGACAGCTCCTCATTGATTATTCACATGCCTGCAACCTTTGAAAATCGATATGTTGTTGTTGGGACACATAAAATGTTCTCCCATAAATGTGCACAGGATTCTAACTTGGCAAGTTCGCCGGGTTCATGTGAGAAGATTGAAGACTCCAAGACCTCCACAAAGACACTCTTGCAAATGAAATTAGGATCTTATCACATTAAAGGATCCTTCATAAGAGAAAAATATGTCTGTATAGGATTAATTGGATAGTAAATCCACAAATAGCTTGCGCGAGTATCGTGTATTCCTTTTTTTTCTTTCTAACTTTTTGCTAGCTTTTAGTAAAATTGCCGTCACAAAAATTCAAAACATATTCAAGCCTCTAGAGAATATGCAACGGCTTGATATACATATCTGGTTTGTTATTTCATCCCCTTTATTGAGTTTGAATTTATGTGGAATATATAGACTTATGCGCATACCTTATTGATCGAGCGTTGTATTTGCCCACAGAAAATTTACACAAAATCAAAACGAAAACACTGTGACATATTTGTTCCTGGCCTCCTGGTTAGGAAGACTATACTATATCTGATTGTTTATAATGCGAGTACATTAGACTAATGAAGATATACATCCTAAGCAATGTACAAAAGAATGAGCATGCCTAAAGTTGTAGAAGCCAAAGTAGATGGTGAACGCCTTGTGAAGGCATCCGCTGCCATGATTGTCATATGCACCAGCTGGTGTCATTTTACCACAGGGAATAGAATTTCTTCCTCAGCTTGAACGACCTGCTGATATTAATACCTCCACATGAACCCCGTGATCCACCAAACTAAGTATACTACCACTACAACTTCCACCAAAACATACTCCACCACCACATAAACTTGATCCTCATCCTCTTTATAAAGCCCATAGTTTGAATTCGAAATTGATGCTGTATCGCTAATTAAGTATGCAAAGTGCTAGCAAATAACATCTTCATCTTTCTTATATGTTCTAAAACATAGTAACACGCAACTAGATATCATTTAAATAAGTGCGTTGTTATCATACAAGATCAACGATAATCAAACTAAAAATAGTATATTGACTATATATTGTAACACGTTGTAGAAATAATCACAGTATCAAATAAATGAAATTAAAAGAATGTAATGTCACATAAAACTAACATGAAAGCACTGTGTATCATGTCATTAACAAAAATTAACATGCAAACATTGCATATATATCAACTACTACTTCCGGCCTCCTGATCTTGTACTTCGTGATCAACTAGTACTACAGCCATGTCTTGCAGCAATACCACGTCCACGCATACCGCATGGCTCAAGAATACCATTCCCGCCACGTATTGCACCAATACCACCTCCTCCTCCTCTTACATGTCTGACAAAAGAACGAGAACGCCCAGGAGCCTGATCATTAGGATTGTTGTACGCAACAGGTGGTGCGTATCTCCCCGGGAAAAAATAATGGCCTTCACTGCTACCACCACGATATCTTGATCCTACTTCTTTATAACCAATTGCTCCGGTAGCCTTGTCAATGACGAAAAAGTCGGCGCCGTTATATGATGCATGAATATCGCTAATTAGGCAGCAAAGAGATAGCACAATACACATCATCTTCATCTTTAAAATTCTCATCACTGTTTTTGTTCTGAAATTCAGAGATGTAATCAGCAAGTGATATCGAGTAATTTTGTAACACGACACAATCACACAAATATATTAATTAAACACTATCGATCTCAGTTGAAGGTTTTTGGAAGTTACCTCACGAATTCGATGAACGCACTCCTTCTGCGTGGTATTGTGTTTGTGAATGACTTGCATGGGAATATGGGATATATGGTTGTATTTATACTGATTCAAATGTCGGCTAACAATTCCTTAACAAAACTCAACCCCTCGACTTCATTAATGTCCGTTTCATCCCCTTATATATACATTTATTTAAACTCAACCAAATATTATTAGTACTTCCAATATTTGTTAGATTTTACATATTCATCTAATTGTAATTTTTGAAAATCACGTATGTTAGAAACGAAAAATTATATCCTGCGCGTTATAGTTGGTGTAGAAATGTTTACTTTTTGGTTATGAAATTTGTATATAAAGTACAAGGAAAAGACAAAAATATCATTACTATAGTTTACTTTTTGCACAACAATTATTTTCACACCCTGATACAAGCCTTAAGGCCTTATCTCACTAGATATCTGACAAATCCTTCCAATGAGGCTTGAACCTACAACCTCTAAGTTGGGGGCAACTCACATACCATTAGACCAAAAGCCTTGGGTAAAAGCTAAAAAATCATAAGTGACTACATATATAGGATAATAATTATCTAAAATATATACAATTTCAAATTTTATATCTAAAATATATACAATTTCAAAATCATAGGTGACTACATATATAGGATGTTGTGAATACACAAGAGTAATTATAATGGGAGATGAAGCACGATGTAAACACAATACAACATGTTAATGCATAAATTGGAGTGTGTCAATCAAAAAGTGAGTGTGCAAATCATTTCCTAATGGGGCAATTCTACAAATGGCCCAGTTGCTCAGGTGTGCGGGCTTTTTTGTACCTAAGTCGCTTGGTTTCTTGAAATGGCCCAAGCGACTAGCAACCTTCATAAAAATTCTACATGTGGCACTGCAAAAGTAGTGCCTAATCATTATGTAATAGGGCTCCTTTTAAGCTACTTATCACTAGCGACTTTTAAAAGTTTGAGCAATTTCTAATAAAATTATTTTAATATTTTTCCCCCTTCCCAACACTTCCCATCACCACCACCCTCTACCACCACACAACCATCACCAAGTGTAGACAAATCAAGCCGCTCGTTACAGAAAAACATGCATAAATCCTCATCATATTGCCTTGTAAACATTATGTAGAACTGCTATCAATCTTACTTTTAGACCAATTTGCTACTCTAAAGTCAAAACTATGAATTACATGTTTTGAATCATTTCATTTAAAATTCCTGCTATAAAACCAGATAATCTAAANACATTTCTCTATGTTTAGTTTTACCTACGGATTTACTAATCTCATTATTGATAAGTCATCAACTACTTAACTATTGAGAACAAGAGAGTAATTAGGAATGTCTTTGAGTGATAATTTCTTGCTTTTGGAGCTTGCTTTTGTTATCGAAGAGTCTTTCAATTGTTGACACTACATTCACACAATCCATTTTTTAAAGGTCTAATTTGTTAAAACTTGTAGTGTTACTCTAATGTCCAAAAGCTTGTTTTTATCACATTTGCTTGATTTAATCAAAGACTCATGACTCACGAAGTATGGCCAAGGTCAATATTACTTGATTCAATGTTTGACTCGAGGTAAGACAACATTGCTTACATTGTGACCTTTAATCTTAATGTTGTGTCACTCGTTAGCATATGAATTAAGGATTTTAAACAAATATGTTTATTTCTTTTAATAGTTCATCTTCCTTGTCATTTTACTTTACTTACTTGTCTTACCATTGTTGGACTTTCGACTAAGTCATCATCTACCGAAGATGATATCTTAGAAGGAGGTGGTCTTTCGTTAAATGTTTAATTCAACGACTCCTCGACTCTTTAGGTTTCCTTTCATAAAATATTGTGAACTTTATTGGTTTATGAAAAAGTCCAAGAGATACAATATCATATGACTGAGTGTCACTTTTAATGTGTAAATCCAAGATGTTGAAAACTCACTTTCTTCCATGCATCCTAATTTATACTTCATGTGACTTGTTTCACCTTACGTGTTTTATTGTGAAATTATCATAAACGAGTGATTGAAGTAAATCATGATTTAGGACTCAAAGTGTGGAGTTTAGGAATGTTGTATAGCAAGCATCATAAAAGTGCAAGACATCTTATCACTTTAGGAGATTCTTAGTTAGCTCGCTTGTGAGCAAGAGTTAAGTGAGACTTACTCAAGAGTTTCTCATGTTAATCTCTTGACGGTTAAGGAACCGAATCCACCTTATATCTCCTACTAGTACTAAAGATGAAATTCCTCTACGTAGAGAATTTTAATCTTAGTTATTCCTAATAGCACATAAACACATAGGGATACACACTACCAATAACACATACTATAACACATAATGCAAGAAGCAAGAGACAATCAAAAGGCAAGTTGAAGTAAAGTGTACCTTTTAATTTGCATAGAGATGCTATCAAGATGATAAGCTCAAAGCGTAAGATCTTGGTTTGACGATACACTTGAAAGCTCAATTGCTCATGTGTCCAAGAGGGTTAGATAATCATATAAAATCATAGAATATGAAGTTCTTAATCCTTTTGTCATGAGTTTCTATTTAGAGGTTAAAATTAACTCTAAATCTCTTTTCTAGGTTTAACAAAGTTTACTTTCTTTGTTTTACTTGTTGATGGTGATTTTGAGTTAAATCCTAATCCGGTTTTATCTCTAAACAACTTTTGACTTCTCAACAATCTTTCAAGAGATTTTGAGCTTTCATCAAATTTAGATAACATTTTCCCTTTCTCATTTTGCTTTTTAATCTCATGTTTGTAATCTAGACATATTTTACATTCTAGATCAATTTCAACATTACTCTCAAGTCTAGACATTTTATCTTCTAACAAGATTTCCTTTTCAAAATTGTTCCCAAGGGATTTTGAAGACTCATCGTTAAAGATAGTTTTTAGGTTCATGTTGCCTAAGAGTTTAGACTCATTTTCTAGTTTAGAAAATTCTAAGAGAAAAGTGTCGAAGCAAAAATGTTTGGTTTCAACATGTACCTTGCTTGTTGTTTCAATAAATTGAGAATCACTAATCGGATGATCATCATCGTCTACATCCGTGTCGCTCCATGATTCACAAGCAATTTCTCTTTGACATATGTACTCATCTTCACTTGTACCTTCATTGAAAACATTTAAACTAGTAGTACATGTATTCACTTCTAGTAAATGCCTATCTATTAGTTTTTCTAGAACTTCTAACTCATATGTAAGATCAAATTGATCATCTTTGACTTGACATATTTCTTGATGATGATTTAATAAATTTTTCCAAATATCATTAGCCGTTTGACAAACTAACACTCTTTCATATTCGACTCTTGTTAAAGCTTTACAAATCATTATCTTAGCTTTAGTGTTTTTATTAAGTTTGGAAAAATCATTTTGATTTTCAAAACTCGTGTTCGTTGGTTTGAAATCATCAATAGAAATAATATGCCAAAGATCTTGATCAATTGATCTCACATAGTTTTCAAATTTACTTTTCCATTCAAGAAAGTTTTCTTTTTCAAATAGCGGTGGTTTTTGCCCTTCTTTGAGATTTTCAAAATCCATGGATCGATCCAAGTTTTAAAATACAATATATTTTAAAGAACTTGAGTAACGTAGCTCTTGATGCCAATTGTGGAAAACTAGAAGGGGGGTTGAATAGTTTACCGCTTTTTAAGTTAATTATCCTTTTGAAAACTTTCGTATAATCAAAGATTGAATCTAAGATATACTTATCAAACATCCAAAGATATATGCAAAGATGTTATCAACGATATGATAAGTAGCAAGTAAGAATAAGTAAAGAAACGATCAAACCATGACACGAGTATTTATCGTGGTTCGGCTACAAGGAACTCTATTTTCCTTGCCCTACGTCCACGCCCCGAGTATCCAACTCGAGAGTTTCTTTCACTAGTCAACAAACTCCTTTCCCGGTGGAGAAACCTTTACAACGTCGCTTACACTTTTACCGACACTAAGCTAGATGTCGAGTTCTTTTACAAGGGTACAACCACTCCCATCGTCGCTTATACTTTTACCGACACTAAGCTAGATGTCGAGTTCTTTTGCAAGGGTACAACCACTCCCATCGTCGCTTATACTTTTACCGACACTAAGCTAGATGTCGAGTTCTTTACCAAGGGTACAACCACTCCCATCGTCGCTTATACTTTTACCGACACTAAGCTAGATGTCGAGTTCTTTACCAAGGGTACAACCACTCCCATCGTCGCTTATACTTTTACCGACACTAAGCTAGATGTCGAGTTCTTTACCAAGGGTACAACCACTCCCGTTAGTTCTTTTACAAGGGTACAACAACTCCCGTCACACTATGTATTTTAAGGCCTAAAATACTAACCGATCACTTCTACACAAGATACAAATTAAGTATAAACTACCAAAGTCTATACATAACAAAGCTAACAAGTCTTGCAACTTATGAGTTGAAACTTGTAACTTCTTGGATGAACTTGTGAACTCCTTTGCTACATAAGAGAATCACACAAGTCAAATGTTACTGAGTTAGATGAGAGGATATGTGAATAATATAGCCTAAAGTGATGAGGGATTTCTTGCAAGTTGTTTTGTATTTATAGACAACCAAGTGTCAGCTCTGGCGGAAACGGCGGCACCCTCAGAAGGGTTCCGCCCGTGTTCCCCCAGGGTTCCGCCAGAACTGACATGTCCAAACTTGCACACAAAGTAAATCCCTCCAAGACAAACAAGGTTACATCAATCTATATCATGCATTGACTCAATGAGAAGTACTTCCAAAGTTGTGTAAGAACCAAAGATGGTCAAACACACAAACTTACTATAAGTGCACATTGATGAGATGTGACACTTTCTTTTTATGGAAGTAAAGACTAAGTTATGACACACAAGGTCACATCAACTTATGTATTGACTCAATGTGGAATACTTACAAAAGTGTGTAAGAACCAAAGATGGTCAAACACATAAACTTTCTATTAATGTGATGTGACATTTTCTTTTTAAAGAAATAAAAACTATGTTTATGTTTAAAAAGAAATGTTAAGTCTAGTTTATACAAGAATTAAAACTAAAGTGATGAATTACTTATAAACTAAAGTTTGTACTTTGTCATTAACAAAACTTAGCAAATATCGTAAAATATAAATAACGTTTTTAGGCGATATTTGTATTAACAAAACCTTTCCAAGTAAACCCAGTAAGAAAATTCTTGGTGAAGGAAAAAGAGTACAAATTTCAATTGAAACTCCCATCTTGAATCATACACAAACTTGGAATCTAAATACGAGTTGTTTAGTAATCGTGTCAAGAAACTCAACCCTAACCCAAATCTGCATAACACGTGCAAACCGTTTGTGACATGTTTAAGTAAATTTATCAAGCGGTGAATAAGGTTTTTGGTTTTTCGATTCATTTAGTTGAAATCCAAAATGATTTAACGATCTTAAAAATGATAAAAATAATATACCAATCAAGTTATATAATAAAATACATTTCAATGATATCTGAGTTATAATAATAATTCATTTATATGAAGTACATAATAAATTACATTTAATCCAAATCCAACATAAAAAATCAAGTTATATATTTTATTTTTCGGAGACTGCTATACTTACCGTGTTAAATAATATTTCATTATACGACAACCTTCTTGATAACATAGCGCCTGTGGCTCCGTTTGAAGTAAATGATGTTACGTTTCAAAATGGGTGGGGCAAGTTTTGTAAGTCTTTTTCGGTTGCACGAGAGGAGAAAAATGCCTTATTTTAAACGAATACCAGAAAGTGCTCGAAAGGATGTTGAAAGAGCTTTTGGTGTTCTTTAAGGATGTTTGGGGATTATACAACAACTGGGGCGAGCTTATACTATCAAAACCCTACGAAGAATCATGTTCACGTAGATCATATTGCATAACATGATTTTGAAAGATTAAAAGTTTGCGATAAGTGAATCAACGAGTTGTCTGTTTGTCCACGGGTAAATATACTACGTACTTGGATCGAAGGATGCAAAGCGCAACGGAAAAGAGCCAGGGAAATACATGATATCTGAATACACGAAAGTTATCGAGCATATTTAGCAACGACATCTTTAACATCAACAAAGATATTAGTTTATTCATATTTTCATGTATTTTTTTAATTTTTGTATTTTGTTTTTACATTTCGTATATTTTTTTTC
Organism: Artemisia annua; assembly: GCA_014162995.1. Classification (NCBI taxonomy): domain Eukaryota; kingdom Viridiplantae; phylum Streptophyta; class Magnoliopsida; order Asterales; family Asteraceae; genus Artemisia; species Artemisia annua. Next base: position 7,965 of record LBNU01014451.1, on the reverse strand, counting down.
ATAGTGTAATTTGGATTTTTATTTGATGAATTAATAAAATGTAGTTTGTTTACAAAAAAAGAAAAAAAAAATATATAGTTGTGACTTGAGTTAAAAGGAAATGAGGTATTTTGATTTGTAAGTGAGTTTAGTGAGTTTATAATGTGTTAATGAAGTGGCAAACTGGCTTAATCTAGTCAAAACCGCAATACCGAGCGCACTCTCATGAGGGTTTTGTTTGTAGATACAAATCTTGATGCATAAGAGAGCTAGGTGTGGTGAAGAGCCAAACCCTCTTCGTTTGGGCCCCACCGGTGCCACATCACCCAACATCTCTTCACAACTAACCCCCTCNAAGTACAAGGATGTCAGAAAGTTGCTTCACCACTGCCACGAAGAAGTAGCAAATGAAGAGGGGGGCGGTGTAGTGATGAGCCATGAAGAGTCATGAAGAGGTGGCACATATGCACGGCGAGGTGTTCTTCGTTACTACACCTAGCGCTATAAGTTATAAGCCTCGTGGATGATACCAAACCAACAAGGCTTGCCAGCTATCAGAAAATTGAATGCCAAAGGAAAGGTCACGGTGACCGGCAAAAGGGCCAGATGTCACTAACAAATTACCTTTTTTCACCAAAACATTGTGATGTCGGTCCTACTACATGTTGCCATTGCCTCTGCACTGTTACACGGTTTTCCTCTTATGTGACTCACATCCTCTAAGATTTCACCACGTGTCTCCATGGCCTAAAATACAAGAGCAAATTTGCAAAGAGGCCTCATTTGCAAATGTGTAATTCCGTATGTTAACCTGTGAATAAAGATGCTGCAAGTAAATTGCTACTCATGTTAAAAAAAAAAAAATAAATAAATAAAAAAAAATGTAAAGTACTACTCCGTATACGCTAGAGCACAAATTATTATTATTATTATTATTATTATTATTATTATTATTATTATTATTATTATTATTATTATTATTATTATTATTATTATTATTATTATTATTATTATATCATTTTTGTTTTTAACACCAACACATTAAAATACCTCATCACTAACAGTGGCGGAGCTAGAAAATTTTTTTTGGGAGGGTCGAAACAAATTTTTTTCCGGAAGAACATTAGATGGGAGGGCTGAAACAATTTTTTTCCGGAAGAACACATGAAATCGCGAAAAAATACACTAACGTGCTTAGACCTAGGGGGGCGGGATCCTTCCTGGTCGCTTAATAGCTCCGCCCTTATCACTAGTAACATGTTTATAACATTTCTTTTGGGACCTGTTATTGGGTGCATTTGAAATATGAGTTTGGGAATAAGAATGATTAATGACATTTGTTTAATAGATTTTTATTATTTTTATTTTTTTTTATTTTTTTTTAACACAAACATAGTAAAATACCTCATCACTAAGTAACAGGTTTATAATATTTTTTTTGAGACCTATCATTTTAGGGTGTGTTTGAATATGGGTTTGGGAATAAGAAATGAGAATAAGAATGATTAATGATGTTTGTTTAATAGAATTTATTTATTTATTTTTAACAATGATTTTTGATTTTTTTGCCGACTAATTCACAGGTAACCATGATTGTTTACACATAACATGAATTGAACTTGAAATCTCACACAATTTAAAGTGATAGTCACAGCCTTTTTGGCATTAGATCACCTTAAATGGTTATGGGTTTTAAATATTGGAATGAAACCTACAAAATAAGGGTTTTCGCAAACTTACCAAGCTTTGGTGGGTTTGAAAAGTCATACCTATCCCATTTATTATGTTAATAAACCCAAACCCATGGTGATTCACGTCTACAAACCAAACACAGTCGTAAATTATTTTCCATTTTATTAAATAAACTAATTTTTCATTTAATAAATAAAGATAAAAATTCTAATGAAAAAAAAGAAAAAAAAAACGAAAATTAAAAAAAAAGAGTATGAAATTAAAAAGTACGAAAAAAAATAAAAAAAAGACGATTAATTGCGGTGTATTCTATAATTTTTGCGGATTTCTTCCTTTTGCAAGTTAACAAAGTAGGCATCGACGCATCGTCATCCGATATTTCCTTTATATTAAGCGCGAGAAAATTTATTTCTTCCAATCGCATTATTATTCGCTCTTTCTCTTTCTAAACATTTTTTTTAATTTTTTAAAGGGTAGCAAAACTAGCAATTTACTAAATTGTTTACAACTTTGAATGCAGTTTACTTTATTCTTTGATATAAGATCATTTGAGGACCAAATATTTTTTACATATCAAGGGACTAATCTCCACCATTCATCTTCCCTCAATCTTTATTTAATCTAATGGATGAGATTAATCCCAACAATTTAAAAAACCCACTTTCATCCTCTTTTTTCAAATATTAATATCTTTCAAACTGTTAATCGTTAAGCGAAAAAAAATATACCGTTACGACGAGCATTTAATTATCTTTCTATAGATATGCATTGTGATATACTTCCGATAAAAAAAAAATTTCGTTTTTTTCACGTTTTTTTTCGTGGCCGAAAAAATCACATATGATATATCATATATGATATTACATATATGATATGCAATATCATATATGATATATCACATATGATATTTTTCGGCCACGAAAAAAAACGTGAAAAAAACGAAAAATTTTTTTTGTCGAAAGTATATCAATGCATATCTATAGAAAGATAATTAAATGCTCATCGCGATGGTATAATTATTTTCGCTTAACGATTAACGGTTTAAGAGATAATTAAATTATAAAAAATAGGTGAAATATTAAATGCTTTTAATATTAACCATTGATTTCTTTTTAAATGGATGGTGAGGATGAGTCCCTTGGTATGTGAGGAATGTTTGGTTTTTTAAATAACTCAACTCTTATTCTTTTTATTAAAACTTTTAAAATATACTGTTGAAGATATTTTATGTGAGATTATGAGATGTTTATTAACCTAAGCTGGTAAAGTTTGCTATGTCATACGTGTGGATCGTTTATTTGAAATGGGTAAAGGTTGAGTTATCCGGACCCTCCCATAGGGAGGGTTTGCCAATGATTGAATGCATCCACTGGTTGTACGGTATGCTTAACGGGTTGCACGATTTGACTAAAAAGCTATGATGTGACCTCATAGAGAGGGTTTGGTTAGTGTATCCCATGGGTAAAATATCTTACCAGATAGTATAGTACTACATCAAATGGCACATGGATTGTCGGAATCATAAAAGTGTTCTATACATATTGTCTTCTGAGTCAAACATCAAAACATAAATTTGTAAGCATAAAAAGGAATTGAGTAACATGATTATATGTGTATTTTTGGGCAAAAGAACAAACATCTTTATAAAACTTCACAAAGCTGAAAATTGCGTCCACACTTATGGAGTTATGGATAGATCTATATTTAAGTGAGCATAGTAACGTGTAGATGATCGAAACCACCTAGATCCATACTGTTAAACTCGACATTATTGGACATGAACTATATTTTGGTTTCTATGTATTACCCCCTAGAAATTTCAAGTTTGAGAGTTCGCGTACTATTTTAAGCTTGTTTGTTAAAGCTTGAAATAATAATCTAGCTAAATATTTACAAACTTACTTTTACATGAATTATAATCAACCATTGAGGTAAGTAACTCACTTTGAAAATTCACGCACAAAACAAAATAAGCTAAACACAACCCATGTGACTAAAGTATTTAACAACTAGAAATTTCAAATAAAAAAAATCATATAAATTATAGTTTCTTGATAAAAGATTTGAACAAGGGTTTCTCAACAACTCCCAACCAATGGCGCGAACATGGTAGGGATACGAAGGATCTTCCCGCCACAAAATCTAGCAGTGGGGTAGAGGGACCCATTAGCTTGTAAGTATGATTTGACACGTGGATGACACAGCTCATGTGTCTGACATTAGTCATTTGTTCTTGTCTCATTTTATATTTTCTATTTTTATTTGGATTTCGAAAGTTAAAAACCTTGTTTTGGTAAGTTAATTACGTATAAGTGTTACTTCGTAATTACTAACTGGTAATATTAAATAGTTTACCTGTTTTGTTGTAAGCACAAATTAGTGAAAAACAATGTTTAGAAAACTTATTTTACTGAAAATCAAGAATTTTGAACTTCTACTATTAGATATGTAGTTATATACTCGTTTTCTTATATGCTAAGTTTTAAAAGAAATTAGGTTGTCACATTTGCTAAATCTTTTGCAATGTTTTTTTTACTTCTTCTGTCCTAAAATAATTGTGCTCTGAAAAAAACCACACAGTTAAAAAACAGGCAAGTATTTTCATTTTTTATATAATAAAACAAAACCCTATTGGGAATTTTTTATTTCAAAAAATTAGAACCATACCTTATTTAGTAATAATTTAATTTAAAAAAAAAAGATTATTTTCTTATTAAGTAACATTTTATATTTATCCATAACACAAGTAGAAGATAAATAAAAAAATATAGATAATATATTTAAAAAAAAAAGATTATTTTCTTATTAGGTAACATTTTATATTTATCCACAACACAAGTAGAAGATAAATACAAAAAATATAGATAAGATGCAATTAACAATAGGATTAAAATTTTTAAATAATTATTTCAAAAAATTAAAAAAAAAAAATTATAATAATAAATAATTAATTAATTAATGTCTTTTATAAATTTTTTATAGTAATTTCAAGTAAAGTAATATTAGAGAAACTCAAACAAACTTACATATTTATTTTTAGTAATTGATAATTAAATATACAGACTATTACGTAATTAATTTGAAACGCAGTTAGTATATATTTTATTGGGTAGATAGAGGATGATGAAAAGAGAGCCAGTGGGCTTTTGCTTTCTTGACGATAGTGGCTTGTCATGGAGTTCCATGGCGCCAAATTCAAAAAATACTTTCAAGTTAGAATAATGATACAAATCAGCTTTCTAGATAATGTAATCTAGTACAGCATGTGATTAGGGGGTGTTTCTTTTTTTTTCTAGACTAAGAGGTTGTAGGGCCCACTTCCATATAAGGCACTTAATGAGGAGTAGTATGCTTTTGATGGCCTTTGACACATAGAGAATTTAACAAAATTATATATTATTATATTGGTTGGGCCCATTACTCTTAGCACTAAGACATTGTAAACATAAAAAGAAACACCCCCTAAGTTCTATAATTTTCTAAATCGGAAAATACATTGAGCGAAAATCCTTGTTGAACCGTCTGTTAAACCGTGACCTGGTGGCTCGACCGAGTCAATTGAAAACCCGGTTTTTAAACCATTGATTGTAACACAAAAATGTTAACTCGAACATAATTTTAACGGAAACTTAATTTAAACATACAATATGCAAACCAGCTGCCTAGCGCAGTTGGCCATCAGCTACCTTAGAAGTCTGGGCCCAGTCATGTGATGTCTTGATCCAACAAAGGACGTGAGTTCGAATCCGTTCCGCAGCATGGTTGGGTATTGGGTGGAGGTATTTCACAGGCATCAAACCTTTGCTGGGTAGGGAACCAAAGTATACTTAAGTTACATGTTTTAGTTAAAATATTTGTTGTATGATGATTAGAATTTTCGATAACAACTAACGACGATAACAGATTTCATGATCACCACTCATCAAACATGTTATCTTCAATTAGACGTACCCCGTGATTATATCAACTCAAATATTTTAACTATTTTCTAGAGGTGGTAATTTGTGTCCAAAATAAAAAAAAAATGGGCTAAATGGACAAAATTTTAAAAGATTTGGGTACATTTGGACCCCCTATTTTTTTTGAAATGGACATATATTGCCCATTTAGAAGTTAAATTGGTATAATGGACACATGTTTTTCTCTCAATTGAAGAACATTAAATTGTTGTTAATGAAAAACTTATGAATATAGTATATTTTGTTACTTAAAAATAAATGAGGTGTTACGTTTGAGGAATTTTTTAAAGTGATTCGTATAATATGCGTCCGTTTGGCCCGCGCCCGTTGCCCGTTTAGCCCATAACCCATTTAGCCCGTTGCCCGTTTAGCCCGTAGCCCGTGCCCGCCCGGCCCGCCCGTTTTGCCACCTCTACTAATACATAACATAACCCCATACGCTACATAATAATTTCCCATAAAACATGCTTCCTTAATTTAAAACCAACTAATCAAGTATTATCGACATATGTGGGGTTAAGATGTACCAAAAGAAAATCAGATAGGATACTGTGAGACCGCAGATTACTCCATCCGACACTAAACACATGTTTTCATCCTAACGTTGACTTATATTAAACAAAACAAATACTTGAAAATATGTCGGTTTGCTACGTTTCTTGTGAACTCATCGCAGCCGTACGATGATAAAACCAACGTCGTAGTAAGAAACTTTTTGGTATTAAGTCAACAGAATTTGGTCATAGTGTAATCTGAGATGTGGACCAAGTTCTACTTCTAGAACGTGTTGATGTTTTTTTTGGTTTAACTGCTACTTCTAACTAATGACTTTGTTACAATTTTGATGTGCATGTAAAGCATAGTAATCTTTTCTAGCTCGTTTTGTGGTAAGTAAACATTAATCAGTAAAATCTGTTAAGTAAAACTGGTCTTATCGTTAAATGATACAGCCATAATTAAGAATTCACCTAAATAGAGCGTTGATAAGTAACCGCTAGTTTATCGGTTACATTTGGTTTATTTTTAGCGATAATATGGTATCCGCGTCATGATGTGTTGGTACCATGGACATAGCAGTGATCATAGTGTTCATTGGTTCTCTGGACTCGGTTAACACTTTGATCAACTAAAACTTCAGTAGAACGCAAACATTAGTACACATAATTGTTTGTGCACTACTTAAAAATGTCAATACTTAGACTAGACTATACACTAAAATTTGCGTGTTGTAGGTATTTGTCCAACTTATTGAAGTTAGTAAGTTTAATCTCATACGTTTCAAACTTTACTTTGTCTTTTACCACATACGGCTTATTTTACAGACAAAAGACTTTACTTAAGTTACATGTTTTAGTCTTAAAATGGAACATCACGGCCTAACTTGATATGAATTTTGTTTATTAAATGTTTTAGTCCCTATCGGACTCTTTCCATTTTAGGAGTATCTTTTCAAAGACCAAGTCACATGTTCTTGTTTATGGGTCAAATCGAGACAATCATATTAGCGTAAAGGATCAGATAAAAAGAAATACAAACACCCTCATTGACGTAGTATCAGGCTATGAGCTTCAAAAAGAGTGGTGGTGAAAAGTATTTACTTTTAGGGACTGAACCAAGGTGCGTCGTAGGATATTCATGGAATTTTGCAGCGTAATTTTTGTAAAAAACATCAATTTTTATTTAATTACAGCTGGTCTAAAAAATTGTGTTCCTCATTTTATATAATTTTTAGTACTCAAGTACTAGTATAACATATTAACACGTAAAGTTTTCTTTTAACAAACATTTAAAAGAAAAGCTAAAATTTATGGTTGTAATTGTCTTAGATTTATGTCTAAGCTTTTATGGAAACATTTAACATTATCGGAAGACTTCAGAGGTATTCTTTATATTCCTGTCAGCCTCGAAACTAATACACGATATAATTTATAACCATGTAATAACTTATAAAGTTTTAATAGTAAACGGAATTAATGAGAAAACCTTGTCGCCTGCCAAGTTCGTTGAGTGTTTTGAGCCATTTTAGGTTGTCTTAGATTTGCATAATTAAAATGTAATTTCTTTTAGTACACGAACACTTACAGTGGAACACAAGCAAGGTAACAATGGTACCTTCTGACTAGGTCTATAAAACTACTGGTGTAAGCTGAAAGACAAACACCGGCTAACTTCAAACGGACATATTAATTTCTTCTCTTTAATGTAACAACTAACAACTAACAACTACTCGTAGAATTCTTACCATTCTTTTTAGTTTCCAAGATTCTCTTTAATGTATCTGCGTATGTTGGTAAGACATATCAAATAGTTTTTGTCGGTTTTTCATTTTTTTTAC
>LBNU01014450.1:1064-23456 GCA_014162995.1 Artemisia annua | reverse complement strand
CGTAGTGATATCTTATAATCAGATCACAAAAAATGAAGCTTACGTCCACATCTTTTTGCAGCATCTGCCTTGGACAGTCCAAAAAGATTGGTGAGAGCATTACGAGTGATACAAGACGACTTTGTTTCCCGCGACCTTATTCGGGGATGATGCTCATATGTTTCGATGTTGATGTTCTCATTTTGGTCTGCAGATGATTGCAAACCCACCCCCTGCAGGCCAAAAGAAAGATAATTGGTTACATGAGATTAATTGGTAGTGTTATTGTTTTCTCCAAATGTAACCCTAATAATGAACCCTATGTACGAGAGTCTCATTAATCTTGACTAATTCTACTCTCCATGTGGTAAAGATATCCAGGGTGATTTGATCTAATTAATTATGAGTTTATAGAAATAGATATAAAATACGTTAATATGCTGTTGTTTTATTATTAATAGAGTTTCACATAAGTCTTACTGACATTTTGGATAAACAATCACAAACACTCAAAGAAATTGTAGTATCAAAACACGCTAGGCAGACATCTAATTCTAATAAGCAATCTCAAAAACCCACTTGGTTGTGCATTATTATTGTTAAGCATAGGGACTTAATGATTCATCAGCTTCAATCACAAAACCACTATCAATTAGTGCATGTGATCGAATGGCTTTCAGGGTATTGCAACGAAATTGAAGTATCTCCTAAAGAGGGAGCGATCGATTTGTCAGTCATCTTAATTTACAAAGCAATTAATGTTCGTGAAGTTATACACATCTAGCATTCGGGATTTCATTATTCTAGATCTGTTCACTAAAGTTTCTTCACTAAAGTCCCTACAGTTTGGGCGCCAAAAATTCCCCCCAAAACAAAATTAACACTTTTTTAGTCTCCTAACTAATAGCGACTACGCGTAGTCGAAAAAGTAAAAGTCAATGTAAACAAAAATTGCGGACTCGTAATTTGTCTTCTTGTGTTTCTTTAGCAACTACAGGTAGTCGCTAAAGATAGCCTACAGGTTTTGGTCAAAGACGATGCCATGAAAGTGGATTTTTTGTCGTTTTGTGGACCTATTGCGACTACATCGGTAGTCCCTAAAAGTTTGCCGTCTCCAAAGCCCAAAATTGTTGTAGTGTCTTGGTTAGGCTTCAAAATCAAGTTATGTATTAAGGTGATAAAATTAGATTAATTGAAAAACATTAAACAATGGGTCTTGTTTAATGTGTTTTGGTTCTCACTAATAATGACAAGATATTCTAATACCAAAGATTTTATAAAAACTACTCTACACACATGTAAACACTTGATCTTGGCCCAAAAAGAAAATATGAACCCTAGAAAGGAGAGGAAGATATCATGATTTATATACTCCGTATTACTTATGAGGCCATTAAGAGGAGAGGACTAACCTCAAGCGCCCTGCAAACTTCATGCATTTCATGGAGAAAGTTATCCTTGTAATTAGTCATGACAATCTCCACTACACCCTTACATCGATTACCTTCAATAACCGCCATGGCTAAAGATCCACGTATCTTAGAAAGTAAACCATCCAATCTTTGAGGATACACTTTATCATTGTATAAAATCACATCTTTAGTCCATTCAGGGGAACAAGTGAGGAATACACGGGCAGGAGGCCCTATGCACACTTTTTTCTCATTTCCCTTATGATATACATAAGAATTGTAGTCTAAACATGCTATACGGTATGACCAAAATTCTTTCGTGTACACAGAAACACCAAATGGCTGACCTCTTGTAGTAAGTACAGTACAAGACCCGAACTCTATAGCCGCCCAAAATTGAGCAAAAACGAATTGGTCATGGAATGATATAGCTGAAAGTGCAATACAAATCCGTTGACAAAGAACATCTGCAAGGCTTAAACTCCAAACGTTAAGGATAAACAATGAACAAAGTATATATATAGCAATTACTTCTCAGAAAGTAACAACAATTTGATGTGGAAATCTATTGTTAACTAGTAAAGATAAAGTGATTAATACCAAAAATAAAAAATAAAAATAAATAAATAAATAAATAAAACCCTACCAATATCAAGGTATTACAAAACATCATCATTGAGATGAACTTGATTAATATATCATTACTCAAGACTTCGTGTCCTAATAAACTATTCATAAACATCATCAGATACATATGAATAGTATGGAAAGCAAAGATTGATCGAGGACCCAACTTTCCTTATACAATAACCTAATTTATACAACTTTCCTTATACATAATAGAAGTTTCACATCTAATAATGATCAGGAGGTTGCATGTCACTGTTTTATTAACAAGAAATCTCAACCAGTAGATAGATAAGATCGTGGTTGACTCAGATCTACAACTTATTCTACTCAAAACAAATAGATGGATCTCTAAATATTAAATAAACAAAAATTAAACAAGCTAGCTAGTAATTAACTAAAAATATATATATAAATATATAATTTTCTTATGAACAAGGAGCCAAATCATTAAAACTCACCATTAGTCGTCGTGGGAGGACGTGGAACATGGTTGTAGTAAAACACCTTCAACTTTGAAATCTTAGGAAATTCTGGTGTTGGAGCTTGGACATACTCATAATTGTCATAAAAGTCAACCTCAGAGTCACCTGAGACGTAATCCATCAGAAAGCAGTTCTTAATTGTTCTTGGTGGCTATGAAATGAAGTGATAAAAGGTTGCTTCCCAAAGTTTGGGTAGGTTTTAAATTGGATGTCTACTCAGACCAAAGAACGACCCGGGCAAAACGAACCTGATTAAGCCAGGTTCGGACTATACAAAATAATTTTCTGGGCGTGAATGGTCCATTTCGTCCCCTAATCTTGTGTAGCTAATTTTCACACATGAACTGGATATTGCACCTACTACAGTTTTTGTCCTTTTTCAAACCTATGGACGTGGCATAAAGATGACTTTGAGTTGTAGTGTAACTAGAGAACCGACTCACACGGCTTTATAATATTGTTGCATATTTTATTATATGATTAATATTTTTAATAATTGAAATTCGGTTACGTATTCCATTTTAATGCAAAAAGGTATTTTTGCATGATACCTTTGAACCTTTGAACCACTACGTGTGCACTTTCCTACTGTTGGATCCAAGGCTGTTACTATGGATCATTTTTTTCTTTGCAAAATCGGATCGAGATTGGAAGATCCTATTTAAATGTCTAAAAATATTATTTTTTTAGTAATTCGTATTCAAAGATGATTGTATAACATATTAGAGAAGAAAAAAGGGTTCTGAAAATTATGGTAATATAAGAATGCGATGCGTAATGCTTTAAAATACAAAAATATCTAATCGGTAATTAAGGACGCTGAATCTTTTAATCAAAAAATTTATATATCTTGCTCTTATTAAACATTTACAGTAATCAACGCTTGCTATATTGTTTTAATTTAACAAAATTCATTCATTTATAGTTCGTAGTTAGTTAAATTAAGGGAAATAGGATCGAATTGGATCGAGATCTTACAATTCATATGGTAAGATCGAGATCATACTTAAGATCCTATGCTTTTTAAGATCCTACGAAGGATCGACTCGTTTTTTCTTAACGGGATCGTAAGATCGGAAAATCTTAAGAGTTAGATCGAGATTTTAACAGCTATGGTTGGATCACCTATGGTCTTCAATTTATGCGTCTATTTGGTATTGTTTTGGGGACAAAGTACATGATGATACAGGGTTTAAAAAGATTTTTCTATCAAATTTGAACTAACACATTCTTGTGGACAGATGCATGATTACGCGAGCCTTTAATTCTTTTGCACCTAACTAATCAACGAACATTTAAATATCATTAGTTATCCTAAAAAGATGGATTCTCAAGTTTGGTCACTCTAGACACTTCTATTGTTCACAACTTTCTAAAAGAAATTAATCATATTTCTACTTGTATTTGTTTGCTCATAATCGTTACTTGAAAGTTTCAATCTTTTATCGATCCTATATTATATATAAACTTTAATTTAATATTTTTCATAGTGTGTAATTTTAAATTTTTTAATAGTTTCAAAAACTTTAATTTAATATCTACTCATGCCCAAGGTCTATAGTATGTATTTACTATTATATTTTTTGTTTAAAATATGATTGATGAAACAACATCTTTTTTTTATAATTTTTAAGGTTTCGTTATTTGTAGATTTAAAGGCTATATCTAATACTCCCTCCGTCTCATAATTATTATCCATATTTTTCTTTCGGGATGTCTCAAATTAATTGTTCACATTCATTTTAAGTAAAAATTAGAGAATTTAGTGGCAGAATATTCTACTTGAGTTGTTGAAAATTAAAGTGGCCCAACTTTTATTAAATTATGTGATTTTTGTCTTTTAACAATAATTTAATGAGTAATTAAAAATGTGCATTGAATATGGTACATCTATTTTGTTAGGGCATCCACTATGGTGGTTTATGAAAAGGTTTATAAAATGATGAAGAGGTTTAAGAACTTATAAACCATAGTGAGCATCCATTTCAAGCTTATGTGTCATGAAGAGGTCTAGGATATTGAACATTTTCATAATTTAATGCATTTGATTATGTGTGAAGTTTATATCACTTGAAAAGATTTATAACATAGTGATGATAAGTTTATAAAACAAAAAGGTTTATAATTTAATGTCATAACACAAGTATAAACCTTTTAAAAGGTTTACTATAGTGGATGCCTTTAGAAGTAGTTAAATGAAAAAGTGTGATTTATTTTGAGGATACATGCAATTGTTGCATGTCATGATATTTTATTTAAAAGTAGCGAATTTCTGAATTTATTAAGGAAAAAAAAAAAAAAAACGGTTTATCGTTTTGGCTTGGATAGTAAAGCAACAAAAAGGAATGGGGTTCACTAAAGATACGGCTCATGTGAAAAGGGAAGGGACGGTTCATATGTAAAAGAGGGCCCTAACTTTGAAAATGGGCTGAAAAGAGGGGGACAGGGTTCATCCGATAATGGACTGACTTTACCCGCAAAATCGTTGACAGTTCTAAAAGTCCAGAAGAGGAGTTAAAAGAAAAATGTAGGAGTTAAAAGAAAACCCCATACGGGTAGGGGTTTTCTATCTGACCCTTTGTTTTAAAATTCAAGTTTAATTGATATAACAGTCATTGGATCAACTTCAATACAATTGAGAGAAGTTATACATCGTTCTCATATATGAAAAAGCTCTAATATTTTATTTACTTGTAATAATCCCCATACTTTATCTATTATAACAGTTTTTTACCGTTTGTCAAGCTTTTAAGAATCGCCCAGGTGGTTAGCGACACCACCTAATTCATTTTTATCCACTCTGCACACAAAAGGATAAGTTTTACCGTTTTTGTTTCGTATTTTTTTGTCTACTAAATTATCAAACTTTATTTTTTCTCGCCGTATTTTCTGTTCTATAGTTTTATCATAAAAACAAAATTATAAAAATAAAAAATAAATAAAAAAGAAAAGGTTCCAATATCGGAGATATGTATAACCAACCCCACTAAATATTGAATCGGGCATACGAGCATCTTTGTAAGTAAACCTAGTCCACCATTAGTCCAAATTACCACACTAACATCAAGCCGTCGTCGTCTTCTTTATATAAACCACTTTTTAAAGTTATATTAATCTTTATATAATTATTTTTGTTTAGGATTTGTTCAACCTAACCTTAAAGTTTGAGTTATGGAAAAAAATGCCAAAATAGTATTATGTAAATTTGGTTGAAAGTAGTTATATACAACAAACAACAGGATACATATGCGATATTGTGCATAACAACAGGATTCTTATAACAACAAACAGTTACATTTGCGATATTGTGGTTATGAGTTTGTGTAGCATTTATACATATGATGTAAAATAATCAACACGTAATTAAATACCACAACCAACTCACACAATAATATGGTGTTATATAGTATAGGGTGTGCCAATAACTGTGGGGATCGGTGGAGATGGGTTTGGGAATGGGATTGGGTTATAAATAGTAGGGGTAAAGCTTGTAAGGAGTTGGACGATCTTTTAGGTGTCTTGCAACATGTTGTGGTTTCCAATAAATATGGAGAGTTCACAGTCAAAGAGCTAACGAGATTGATTGAGGATAAGATTCTACTTTTGGAGAATGGAGGTTAAGAAAGGCTGTAGAACAATTTGGTGCCTAAGAAAGTAAACATATTCGTATGGAGGGCTTCAAAAGGAAGACTTCATGTTCGTATGGAGCTAGATAGAAGAGGTATTGAGTTGAATTCGGTTCTATGTCCAAGTTGTAATAATATTGTGAAGATGTGTGCTCATAGCTTGATCACTTGCGATTTCGCTATGAGTGTGTAGGATAAGATTTTTAATTGGTGGAAGGTGGGGAGTATTAACACTTTCTCTATTAATGAATTCTATTTCTCTCGTGTTTGGCAACGGGTAATTTGGACTATCGGGTACTACATTTGGAAAGAAAAAAATGCACCCGTATTCTGCAACAAGTTACTAGTACTAATAAATTGTTCAAGATATCCAACTAAAAAGCTACGAGGAGTGGATTGTGCGAAGATCAAATAAATATAAATAGATAGATTGGCAACAATGGTTATGGGACCCCACAAATAAGCCGCTACAATAAGTAAAAATTTAGTTTTGGGATCGAGTACAAATATAGGATTGGATTGTGATGTCTACACCTTAACGGTGAGTGGATGTCAGTTTTGTTACAGTGTTTGCTTCATGGGAGTGTAGTAAGGGCTTTAAAGTGCAGTAAGAACAATGGGTGTCATAACGAAGAGGAGATCGCCGCTCCTATGTGCAGCTCGCCACTGTTTGGCACTTCCTCGCCGCCACACCCCCTGGCCACAGTTCGCCACTTCCTCCCTCGTCGTGAGACGAAGTAAATAGGACAAAATTTTTTTTGCAGGTGATCGTTTCTAAACGTTTGGATTCTGAATTAATATCTTTCTGTTTTAAAAAATAATAATAATAAATAAAAATAAACACACTTTTGGTTGATAGTTGAGTTTGGTTTGATTTGATTAGATGAGATAAGGGTACGTGAAGTTATTAGAGGAAAGAGAAGATTAACTAAGATTGAAAAGATTGTTTTATTTGTGGGATTTCTGTGCCAAAATGGGTTCGAAGCTTCTGAACTCATGCGAGCCCGCGCGACCTGCGGACACGAATGCAGCTCCGAAACCTCGCCCACGTGCGTATCTTTTTGCTGCTAGTTTCGGGTTTCTTTTTCCAGAATTTTCTGTAAATCTATTTTAGGAATAGATTTAACTTATTGACAAATACTTTTGATGACATGAGATTCAAGACCCCCCTTAAATAAAGTAAAGGCAGCTGATCCCGATTTCCTTGATCCTTCATCTGGCCGGGCTGTCGATAGAGTAAGCTGGATGTGCTAGTCGATCTTGTAACCCACGAAAGCTCAAGAAAGAGAATGTCCTCTCAAGGTCGGTCTTTCAAGCGCCTCCTTGAAAAATCACCTGACATTCCTCTAGTTAATCTGTCGCGGGGTAGGGAGGTCCCTCTCTAGTTCAGAACCTTTCTTCCAAAGCCTCCCCCGATTACACTTTTGGCAGGCCATGGTGCGGATATACAGAATATTTTGTGATAAATAAAAGATATACAAATCGTGTTTATTAATAACATATTTGTTAAAGTTTGGTAAATATTTAATCTTGGAGAACAAGATAGGGTTTGAGTATAAATATTGGCCAAGTCTCATTCGTTTTAAAACACAAAAAACGCAACTCTACCAGCCGAGTTCCAGCACTCTCTTCGATCAGAAACACGCGAGATTTCCGTTATCTTTCAAGCAAGTTAGTCGAGTCCGGCTGTACAACAGCTTTGGACGTTGTACCCTGGGAAACAAACGGGGAATCTGTTTTAAGGGAATCGTGTTAAACACGAGCCTCGTCGTTTACTGCTTATTATTTGCTTATCGTTCATAGTGTCTGTCTTCTGCTTCTACTCCATTCTGTCTGTATTTACTTTCTGTTAATTTTATTTATTGATTGTAATCCGTTTTAATAAAAGTGTACACCGTTTCCCACATTATTATTATTTTCTTTTGTCCGGATATAAGAAAAAAACATTTTGGCTTGGGAAGAACAGTGTTATGGTTGCGTTTGTGTTTGATTGAAAGAGTAATATTAGGTTTAACAGTAGTTTAGGATTGGTGACTTATAAAGCAAGAGGTGGTGTTAAAATGAGGTGGAACTTGTGGGGCTCAAAAGAGCTCTTGCTCTTCATGATACCTATCGCTCTAAGGTGACAGTAGTTTGGCGAACATCTTATTATCGTGCTTTTTTCGTCCTTTGCTATTCTTTCTTTGTTTTCAAATATTCAAGTGGGCCACCTTAAATGTTTAGTGGCTTGGTTCTTGCTTTTTGGATGCAACTCGTCTGCAAGAAATGTGGTCAAGATTTTTCGTCTACAAGCGTAAGCTACAAAGAAAGGAAATATCACATGTTGTTGAATGGTATTAAGAATTTTATTTTGTTTGGTACAATGTTTCAGGTATCATTATGTGCTAGTTAGTATAGTATTTTAGGTTTAGTTTCGGATAAAATGTGGTTCTTAGTGTGTTTTTGTTTCGTACTCTTAGGTCTCATCTTTCATTTAATTTACTTGATAAATTGGGTGAGATATCGTGTGTTTTTTTTTTTTTTTTTTTTTTTTTTTTTTTTTTTTTTTTTTTTTTTTTAATAAAATTATTGCCTTGCTTATAAAAAATGCAATGAAATGGAGATTTTCATTTAAACTTTGTGATTTTGGTCCTTGCAGATCAGTGGATGATGAATACAGGCTACCCTCTACTTATTCAATATGATAGGTCACTTAAGTAAACGCCTCCCCAATTAACAAATAACGGTAAAAGTATCATTATACACACCAATTGATGCTATTAACCTTGGTTAAAACCATCTACTGTTCGGTGATGAAAGAACAAAAGTTGAATGTCAATAGATTTTGTGTGTAGTGAAGATGAACACAATACCAAAACGCAGCTTGCGTTTTATTGTGCCATTTTATTATACCAAAATGGATTTCCGTTAGGAGTTTCAAAAAAAATCAATAAATTATTTCTTGGCACCTTTTGTTTAGAAATTTTTCTTGAAACATAACCATATGGAATTCAAGACCACAACAGAGTAAGACACAACGGAAAAGACAAACAAAAGTCATGATGTTCCAAAAAAGTGAGACCATATTATTTGGGAAATATTCCAATAAGATAGAGGTAACATATGTTAAGATTGAGAGAATGGGTTAAAAGAAGTACATAGAAGAAAAACCTTAATTTAACAAACGTGATGATCGTATAATAAGAACCGTTGTCGTGCAAGAAAAAAAAGAGGGTTTGTTTAATNATATAGTTACTTCCTATTTTTCTAATATCCCTATAGTATCACCCACTTGGCCACTTCACACATCATGGTTGTTCACGTCATTAGGTTCGTCGTCACCTAATGAACACACATAAATTAACATTATGTGTCAATTTCATGTTAGTGTTTGTATGTTTGTTGAAGTCAACTAACTGGACTAAAAAAAGACAATCTGAAAAAAATGCGTTAATTAATTATGCAAAATAAATGATAGGTGAATATTTCAAACAGCCTATGGTCGACTATTAAGCACTCATCAACTAAAGAACCATAACAATTTACCAATCAATCCAATCATGTCATAGTTATTTCGTAATCTATCTAAAGTCAAAATCGGTTAAACTTAACTGAATACCAGTTGCAAACAAAAAATATGTTGGAAAAGTTATGGTAAAATTTTTAGAATTGAATGACAACGGATGGTCATCATGTATACTAATGGGATTTAAGAACAATGTTAATATTTGGTCAATTGTAATGACCGAATTAAGTGTGTGTTCATGAGCCATTAGTAAATTTAATTGTGACCGTTTCTTTTCCACATCTCCATCTATATATATAATAAAAGAAAATTTATTTGAATTTTTGTCCACGTCATTTAAGCCAAGCTGGCACTTAATCCACGTCATCTGTAACTACTTGATATCTCCCAGCCATTAAAACGTTACTTTTTTTCTTTCAATCTCAAATTGAACCTACAATTATGCAAGGTTACCGGTATGGATTCAATCAACATTAAACTGTTGCTTTTTTCTTTCAATCTCAACTTGGTACAATCGTTACATTTAATCGTTTCCTAATCTCAACTTTGTACAAGGTATTATTACTTTTTAAGTTGTTTGACGCAAATTAATGATTTGGGTTTTA
The DNA here is from genome assembly GCA_014162995.1 of Artemisia annua. Taxonomy (NCBI): domain Eukaryota; kingdom Viridiplantae; phylum Streptophyta; class Magnoliopsida; order Asterales; family Asteraceae; genus Artemisia; species Artemisia annua. The sequence continues at coordinate 13,217 of LBNU01014450.1, read as the reverse complement.
TTGGGTACTACACATTATCTCTTCATTTTTATAATTCACAATCGTTCAATTTAAACTTAGGTATACTAATTGTCAATGTAAATTTAAGGGTCTGGTTAGTATGATATTCAGATGACAGATCCTATACTATCATATACGAAGCTTCCGTCATCTCAATTCGTATAAATGTTAACTTCACATTTTTTATTTTTGTATTTGTGTTAATCGGGTTGTAACTAATATGTTTATGGTTCTAATTGATTTGCTATGATTCATTTGTTAATCAGTTTCTAATCTTTATGATCCTAATTTTTTATCCTTATTTGGGGGCACTAAGTGATATGTTAATGTTTGTGTTAATGGGTTTCATCAGATTCTAAATTTCAATATAAATTTAAGGTTCTAATTTATATGGCTAATAGGCAATTTTTGTGTATCTGTATGACTGAATGTGGTTGCCTTTGATTTTGTCACATATAGAAATGAGAATCAAGGTTGATCTGAGTGATCACATTAGTTTCAAGTGTTGATTGTATTTCTTTGTAATTTGCGCTTAGTCGAGCCTTTTATTTTGCCATTAAAAAAGATTAAGAAAGAATATTATTAAAAAGTTGTTTTCAAGATTCATGGTGAGCATTTGATTAAATCAGGCGTCTTTTGATTTTGAAGGGGTCTTTGGTTGTTTGGGTTTGCGCATTTTTGCTTTATTGTGTTTTCGTGTTGATAAAAATGCTCAAAACTGATTTCAATACACAATTCGATATTGCTTACTTCAAACTGATTTATCTTTGCTTATTTCTTTGTATGTTCATGATCATCAGTACAATGGCATTGCTTCTTTTAAGTTGACATTTTTTCAAAATGGTTTTTCAAAATCAAGATTTTCACATTAACATCCTTTACAACATGATATTTGTTTTTTTCCATGTATTCAATTAAACAACTCAATATTGTTATGGATTCAATTATTTTTGCATCTAGAAGTTTTTCAATTGTCAGTTAGGATGTTTTGTGGTTTGCTATTACTTACATGTGTATAACGTTTTTTTTTTGGTCAAATTCCTTATATTTACTCACATGTATATAATAACATTTGTTTCAATCTTTTATGTATTTTTGTCTAATTTATATCTCATTTAACCCAGCATGTTACACATTTCACAATTACATGAATCGTACTTGGAGTAAGGGGTACAGTAGATCCATAATGATGAGGTGCATATAGGACAAGAACGTATTGAGCCACCACACCCGGTGCTCTTAATAAATTTGATATTTCTAATGGAATTTATTTTGTTCCCATTGGCTCAGTTTTTCAAAATTAACAAGGTTAGGAACGAGTCTCTAAAGGTATGAACATTCAGCTATATTTATGGTTATCTTTCCCCACATGAGCATCATTTAAATGATTAATAAAGAACTGTCCGATATACCTGTATGGAACTTGTTTTATGCTTTTCTATATCGTTTATCAGTAGTGATGATGGAGTAAACTTTTAACTAGATTGAACTTCAGCCATGTTAACATACATCTCTTGATAACCACTTCATCAATGTGCTCACAATACTTTTAATTCAGTTCAACAAACTTCATGTTAGTTGTATTTTTTAATTGAGATTCTCATATTAGCCAAAGTGAATATGTCATAGCAATGTTATTATAACTAGTATACCAGTTCCTAAAATTTAACTTACAGTTGTTTAGGTGGTTTCCTTATTAGAAGCGATGTTAAAAAGAGATTCACTTGGCTGAAAGCACACAAGTTGTTGTTTGATCACATGTGTTAATACAAATATCGCCTAAAAACCTTTGCTAAGTTTTGTTAATGACAAAGTATAAACTTTAGTTTTTAGTAAAACATGATTTTAGTTTAAAGTCTTGCGTAACTAAACATTTGCTACATTTACATTTCCTATAAAACACAACATTTTTATATTTCTTAAAATAGAAATGTCACATCCCATTTATGGTAAGTTTTGTCAACATACATTTAAGGAAAGGTTGTATGTTTGACTCACCATAGGTTTCTTACACAAGTTTTGTGTGTTTGACTCTCCATAGTTTTCTTACACAAAGTTTTGTGTTTGACTAATATTTAGTTGATGTGACTTTGGTTGGTTTGGTAAGTTATTGCAAAACACACTGTCAGACCTGGCGGAACCCTCGTGGTACACGGGCGGAACCCTTCTGAGGGTTCCGCCGTATCCGCCAGACCTGCTGGATGTTTTGCTATAAATACCAAGCCATTTGTTAGAATTTTCTTTTTATCACTTCTCATTATACTTTGCACATACACATTCATATCTTTCATCTAACCCTTTAACATCTCATTGTTGTGAAGATTCTTTTGTAGCAAAGAAGTTCACAAGTGCATATTAAGTTACAAGTATTCAACACAACGTTGCAAGACTTGTTAGCTTAGCATCGTGTAGACTTTGTGTAGTTTACACTTCATTTGATTGTGTGTTTTAAGTTGTGATCGGTTAGTATTTTAGTCCTTAAAATACATAGTGTGACGGGAGTTGTTGTACCCTTGTAAAGAACTAAACGGGAGTGGTTGTACCCTTGTAAAAGAACTCGACATCTAGCTTAGTGTCGGTAAACTTGTAAGCGACGTGTAAGGTTTTCTCCGCCGGTGAAAGGAGCTTGTTGACTAGTGAAAGAAACTCTCGAGTTGGATACTCGGGGCGTGGACGTAGGGCAAGGAAAATAGAGTTCCTTGTAGCCGAACCACGATAAACAATCGTGTCATGGTTTGATCGTTTCTTTCGTTACACTTGCATATTACATATTGTCTTTGTGTTCATATCTTTGATTAAACGGAAAGTTTCAAAAGATAATTAGATTAAAAACCGGTAAACTATTCAACCCCCCTTCTAGTTTTCCACAATTGGCATCAAGAGCTACGTTACTCAAGCTTTTAAAATATATTGTGTTTTAAAACTTGAAACGATCCATGGATTTTGAAAATTACAAAGAAGGGCAATCTATGCAAAGACCACCACTTTTTGAAGCAAATGGTTTTATCTATTGGAAAAACCGATTTGAAACTTACGTGAAATCTAAAGATATAGATTTATGGTTTATAATTGTTGATGGTGATAATATAGTTACAAACACTAAAGATGAAGATCAAAAGAAATTGATTGCTAAGAATAATGAAGCTAAAATGATGTTATATAATGTTTTGCCTAAGAAAGAATATGAAAGAGTCTTTATGTGTAAAACCGCTAAAGAAATTTGGCAATCTTTAATAGTCACCCATCAAGGAAACTCACAAGTTAATGATAACAAAATTGATCTTCTCATTCAACAATATGAACAATTTGTTATTCCCGAAGATGAAAGTATTGAAAGTGCATTTTCTAGGTTTAACACTATTATTACTTCACTTAAAGCACTTGATGAATCTTTTTGTAGCAAGAATTTTGTCAGGAAAATCCTTAGAGCACTCCATCCGAAGTGGAGAGCAAAAGTGACGGTAATTGAAGAATCCAAGGATCTTTCAAGCATGTCACTTGATGAGCTAATTGGAAACCTCAAAGTTCATGAAATGGTAATGGAAAAAGATTCGGAAATAGTTAAAGGCAAGAAGGAAAAAGTCAAGTCTATTGCCTTGAAAGCTAGAGTCCAATCAAGTGATGATCAAGAATCTAGTTCTGATAGTGATGATGAAGAATATGCCATGGCCGTTAGAGACTTCAAGAAGTTCTTTCGTAGACGAGGGAAATTTGTAAGGCAACCTAAAGATGACAAGAAAACCTTCCGAAAAGATCGTGATGATAAGAAAGGAAGAGTTGAAAGGAAATGCTATAGGTGTAGAGACACAAGTCATCTAATAGGAGAATGCCCAAAACCGCCCAAAGGCAAATCACAACAAGCTTTTGTAAGTGGCACTTGGAGTGACTATGAAGAAGATGACGATGAGCCAAAAAATGATGATGTTGCTCTCATGGCTCATGACTTAAACGAGGTACTCTCGGACTCATCTTATTCGTCTATTGATGATGACACCTTACAAAAAGAATATAACAAACTTTGTGAACTTAGCCTAAAAATCATAAACAAAAATAAATTTTTGAAGACTAAAAAGGAGTTTTTGGAAAATGAAGTTTATGAGTTAAAAGAAAAGGCTAAAAGATTAGAAAAAAGTAAAAGTGTTGACACATTGTGTAAATCATGTGAAGAGCTTAAACTCGAAATTGAGAAACTAAAAGTTACTCAAGATGATCTAATAAAACAAACCACAGAGTTTAAGAAGTTTGATAAACGCATTTCTTGTGCGGATAAAATTATGAAGCTTCAAAAATCACCATTATGGATAATAACAGGTCCTTCATGGTCTTCATGTAAATGTAGGAGACTCAGTTTAGAATCCTTTCCAGAATGTTCGACCCTAAATCAAATCCAAAATCAAAGGCAAAAATTACAATAACACAAGATATACTGACAGCATGAAAATTGGCTATAGCGAGCAACTTCCGCCGTAGGAATTTATTAGAACAGAACGCCGGGAATTCCAACTAACAAAGAAAAGAAAAAAATATAGGCATAGGTTGTCCGCCCGTGTGAACCCAATAGGTTTCCCCAGGGTCTGCATAAGCAAAAACAGCTCCACCATCAAAACCGTTCAATAATTGTTAGTCCACATAAATAAATGAAACAAAACTCTGTAAAACTGGAGTACTGGATTGATAAAATGAATTTAGAACTAAACCACTCAAACCAAAACCCTAAGACGACTTTTCCCCCAAAACCCCTCTTTCCAAAAATCAAACACCAACCACAGAGCCACGACCAAAATACGTAGACCAACATTTTGGAACCAAAACACTTCCTGGACATACCGAAAACTCCAAATTACATGTCCATGGAATCCTTATGCCCTATTAGTGCAGTCAATTAAGTCAAGTAATGCATGTGCTAACCAAAAATGGCGGCCATGAAGAAATTGGGGACCAAATGTTTGAGTGTTTTTCATAAAATAGGTGTGCCTTAAAGATATGTTGGAACCTAGATGAATGATTAAAGATAGGCGGGGGGGGCGGACGGCCTTTTCAAACGGCACATGACGGGAAAAAAGCCTCCTTACCTAATCGAACAAATGTGATGGAGGGTAATGTACCGTTTGTAGTTAAATGCAAGAGCAAATCCCCGGAAAAGGTACCAATCTCTCCATGACTCCCTTTTTAATGAAATAAAATACTCATGTTGATAATTAGGTTTTAATTCTTCTTTTAGATTAGTCACCCTGTTGCCGTGAAGTAAGTATAGACGTCCTTTTTAGTGAAAATGGAAGAGGAACTTAAAGCAAGGCATAGAAACCATAGGAAGCCAAAGGTTTCTTAAGAACACGTATATGTCATTGAAAATAGGATCAAACATCTAAAGACAAACCTTGGTCTATCTCATTAGAAAATGTTTCCTCACTTTAATGCGCATGAGATGTTTAGGACACGCTAATAATGAGAAGCTAATTCAAAACCTCCCCTCCAAAGACTTAGTTCGAAACCTAACTAGAGTTGAAGATACCGAACACTTGGACTGCTCTGCAAAGTCCGGTAAACAAGGTCCATAATAGCCAGATGAAGCAAAAACATGGTGTTCGACATCGTAGGTCTAGAACTTTTGCAATATGATTGTATTTGTCCATGCACGCTATAAAAGTATGGAGGCCAACTCACACACTTTGGTTATAGTATGATGATTATTCAAGTTACTTGGAGCAAGAATTTTGAAAAGAAAAAATGAAGCTTTTGAAAAATTTGAGTCTAAGTAAGAAAATGACAAAGTAATCAAGTAGGGTCTAATATTGTGGTCTATTAGAACGGATCACGGTCCGTGACCGAATGCTAATGAATTTCATTGGAAACTTGTGACAAGAAAATGGTATACTCATAAACTTTGGGCTCCCACGTACTCCTCGAATCTTAATGGTGTACGTACGCTAAAGCGTAAAAAACCGGACTTGCAAGAGAGAGTTAGAACCAAATGCTTAATACAAACATTTCTACAGCCACAAAGAGTTTTGGTGTAACGCCGTTAACACATCAACGTACATTCGTAAATCGAGTCTAAAATTAGCCATTTTTAAACAAACCCCTTAAACTCCCATAGAGCACGGTAAAAATCCCACATTTCAGCATCTTAAGAGTGTCTTGGAAGTAATTCTTTATTCTTAACGACCGAAAGGATTATCGTCCACCCCAAAATTTGACCCACAAGTCGTTATGAAGGTGTATTTCTTGGATATTCACAAAATAAGTAAGGCTTTCACAATTGGTTTTAAACAAGAAAGCCTTAAAGAGTTCGAGGAATCTTTTGAACGCAACAGGTCTTTGACGAGAGTCCACCTCCCTCCTAAAAAGCGATCCTGCCGCTCCAACTCGGTCCCTTTGGTAGATGATGAGCTTAGTTAAAGTCACAGGTTGAAATCAAGTCACCCATAGAATGAACAATGGAGAAGAACCACAATAACAACAGTAAATTGTTATGTTAAGAAGCATCACTACAGATTAGATATATTCATAGGTAAAATTAACCGAGAGAACGTTAGGTCTAAACCCAAAATGAAAGTAAACTACTTTTGCGTGTCAACCATTGAACCAAAACATAAACGAAGCCATAAAGATGATCATGGGTAATAGCCATGCAAAAGAGGTTAAACCAATTTGTTAGAAATGATGTGTGGACATTAGTTCCTCAACCTAAGAGTCAAACTATAATTGGACAAAATTGGGTTTTTGGTTTTCGAAAAAATAATGGATGAAAATGGAATTGTGTCTAGAAACAAAGCTAGGCTAGTCGCACAAGGATATAATCAACAAGAAGGCATTGACTACGATGAAACTTTTGCTCCGGTTGCTAGGCTCGAGTCAATTAGAATTTTACTTGCATATGCATGTGCACACAACTTTAAACTTTTTCAAATGGACGTCAAAAGTGCATTCTTAAACGGTTTCATAAATGAAGAAGTATATGTTATCGTGAGGTCAATGTTATCAACAAGTGAGGTCAATGTTATCGTGAGGTCAATGTTATCGTGAGGATAACAAGACGTGGAGAAATACAAGTAAACCTTTTAGGAAAAAGATTACCTCGTAAACTCGTGCAATGTGATATTTGTGAGACCGGGAAGTGATTTCCCGGGTCGTACCCCAACGAGGTGTGAATGGAAAGCTTCGTGAAAAGATCGAGATTAAAATGCGTGTATGTTTGGTTGTGAAAGATTGTTTGGTTTTGTTGTACGTTAAATTAACGAAAATGGAAAATATAACTAACGTAAATGAAAATAAATCAACCTAAAGGGAACAAAAGGAAATGGAAAACTAGGGAAGCCCTAAAATGCTACGGGAAACATGATGAAGGTATCGGGAAATCCTAAAACACAATTAAACACAAAAACGTGACGTTAATTCTAAGTTAACGTCAACGCGCAAGTAAAAACGCGAATTTTAAGCTACGAAGGTCCTACGGGGATGCAAACAAGTTTCTTATGCACTAAATGACAAAAGAAAATTTTTGAAAAAAAAGAAAATTAATTATTAGCTAAAAATTCTATTTATAATTAATTAATTACTAATTAAACAAAATTAAGTCAAATTAAATACTTAAACTATTTAAATAAATCTAAAACTTTTTTGGAAATTTAATTAAACTAAATTAAACTTAAGAAAAATAAAAACTTTGAAAAAGCACTTATTAATAAGCTATAATAAGCAGTTTAGCTTAAATAAGCAAATTAGGCTCAACACTACTTAAATAATTAATTGTGCAAGATGTAATTGAAAAAAGTCCCAAGGGCAGTTGGTTATGCGTGTGTGGTGTGGTGTCTGTGTGCTTGAGGTCTGGGGTTCGACCCTAGATTTTTGCACAAAATCTATTTTTTTTTCTTTTTGTTTTCTTTTATTGTTTACTGCTTCTCAAAAACACAAACACAAACACAAATTTCCTTGTCTTTTCAACAAACTTAAACAGATTTCATACAGATTTCATGAAATCAAAACAGATTATGATCAAACTTTTGTTTTCAAAATTTTTGTTCAAGAAATTTTACAAACAAGCTCAAATTAGCCAAAACAAGTTAGCTTAAGCAATGACAACAACTCAAATCATATCAACAACAGAAAGCAACAACAAAAACATAATCAACAACAATAGCANCTTGTCTTTTCAACAAACTTAAACAGATTTCATACAGATTTCATGAAATCAAAACAGATTATGATCAAACTTTTGTTTTCAAAATTTTTGTTCAAGAAATTTTACAAACAAGCTCAAATTAGCCAAAACAAGTTAGCTTAAGCAATGACAACAACTCAAATCATATCAACAACAGAAAGCAACAACAAAAACATAATCAACAACAATAGCAAGCATGAACAAGCACAACAAGAACAACACACAGTAGCAGCTAACACAATAAGCAAATAAGCCAGTAAGCTTCTAAAAGCTTAGGAAAACTAGCAAACAACAATAATATCAACTGATAACAGCAATGGAATCAATAACAAGAACAATGAACAAGAATTCAACAAGATCAAAAGCAAGCAGAATCAACAACAAGGTCATGAACAAACAGTAGACCATCAAAATAAGCCAAAAAGATTAAATAATTAAGCAGTCCAATTAAGCTAACTAGGGAAAACTAAAAGCTAATTTATATAAGCTACCTAGGGGGCTTCCTAAATCCACAAGAATCAAGCAATTATACCTATAAATGAACAATCTAGGGGCAAATCAAGTTTGTCAAAACACTGGGATGCAGGGGAGGTTCTCAGTCCAAGAGGCAACTTCACAATCAAATTTGAGTGACCAAACCTTTTTCAAAATGGATTTTTCTTTTTGAATTGAGTTATCAAGCTGACAAGGATTCTAAATCCACAAAAATTTCACTAATCCACTCATAATTGATCAATTTGTGAACAAAAGAAAAGTGTCCCATTTTTACAAAATGCACTTTTGACTTTTTGAAATTTTAACAAAAGTTGACTTGTGTGAGATTTGAGTGACCAAATCTTGTCGAAAATGTTGTATTAAGTCACAAGAATTCTAAATCCAGCAATCTAAATACTTTCTTCATTCAAAATGAAGAATTGGTAGTCATAAATCTCAACAGTTAAGCTGTTGAGGACTTTTGTTGGTGATTTTGACTTTTTGTAAATAAGTGACCAATCTCTTGGTCGAATTGGACTTATAATGACTTAAGAAGAATGAACTCAGCAAACTTTGGTCAAAGTAACAACAACAAAACACCTTAACAGCATATACCAAACACCCCTTAATCTAATAGATTTCAAACTTTAACAAAGCAAGTGACTAAATTGCTTAACTACACTAACTAATTAACTGATAAAATGATTAAACAACCACAGATAAGCATATAACAACAATAATCAATAGCCAATATCACTTAACACAAACTTTTATCAAAAAGATGACATGAAACCTACTTGACATCCAAGTTTGAAGAGATTCTGAGAACCAGTGACAAAACCAACACCTAATATCCCCCATGGGATTCTAAACCAGAATCAATCACCATATCTGCTACTGCCTTCATCTTCATTCTTCATTTTTTTATATTTTCTTTGTGATTTTCTTGTATTTTTTTTTCTTTTTCTGAGTTTTGAGTTCTTTAACTTCAAACAATTTTCAGAATGATTATGAAAGCTTCTGAAAGGATTCTAAATGCCAAAAGAACTTAAACAATTTTGTTGCTTAAAACTTGAAATTTATAAAACTGAAAAGTTTAGTACAAGCTGGGAATTAAACTGAAATACTTCTATTAACTAAAAATATATTACAATATTGAAAACTAATTAACTGAGCTAAAAACTACATGCCTCTCAAGGCTTACAATTGGACCTATTTATACTAAAATCGAATTTGGGTTCCTTTCCTTGTTTGTGCTTCTTTTGTGAGACAAAACAGTCTCAACATCTTCTTTGTGCTTTTTTGAGTCAATCCCACCCATCCAATTAAAGTATACATGATCTGAACCTTCTATTCAATTTTGGCGGGAAAACTTATGTGTGGAGTTTGGATTGCCAGCGTGGCTATGGGGGGTTAGGTATGGTTTGGAGAAGGTTAGTGGGGTGGGGGAATGTGATGGGATGCTTTTGAGGTGGGGTGTTGAGTGTTGCAGGTGGTGGTCGGGCATGGTGGTGGTGGGTGTCTGCTGGTTAAACGGGAAAGGGGGGGAATGGTTGGGTTTGACCTGGAGTTTGACCCAGTGTTATAAAAACGTGGGTTTGTGGTGGGCTTAGGTGGGTTTGAAGGGGAGTTGGGCCTGGTAGGGGATTGGGCCTAGGCAGATTTAAGGTTGGGTTTAATTAAAATGGGTTTGGTTTACAAAGGGTGTAATGGGTTTTACTTAATAAAGATGGTCCATTTGGTTTAATGAGTAAACAAAGCCCAAGGACTAAATATGTGGTTTCTGATTTTCAAGGGACCAAATCTGCCATTTTTCCAAAGTATCACCAAGGACCATTCTTGCCAAGTTTTGAACTCCCAAGGTCCACTTTTCACTTTTCTTGAAATTAAAGTTCCCGGGGGCCATTTCTGACAACTTTGCAAACTTGAGGGACCTTTCTTGTAATTTCTTGAAAATGCAATCCAAGGATCAAATTTGTCATTTTAGGATGTTGGAGGACTTTTGTTGACTTCTCTTCACCAAGGACCATTTCTGTCATTTTCTGAAGTTCAGGGACCAATCTTGCCAAATGTGAACTTCAGGGACTAACTTGTAAATTTTGGAAAGCTTTCTCCCAAAGATCATTTTTGATTTTTAAGGACTTGGTTGATTTCTTTTCAGAATAAATGCTCAGGACTATTTTTTCAAGTTTGAAAGTAGGGGGACTGAAACTGCCAATTATGCAAACTTTGGTGATTTTCATCTGTTTTTAATCATTTGCATCCAAAAACATATAAAACACGATCTTTGGGATATTTTGCTGTATTTTGAGTATATTTGAATGTTTTCAGATTTTGCAGTTTATATTGACCAAAAAATGATGAGTATTTGCATACTCATCAGTGACTATGTTGATAGAAAAAGCACAAGTGGGTACTTACTACTTTGTTGGACATTGTCTCACCTCATGGTTCTCTAAGAAGCAAACGCGCTCTCGGTTATCTCAACAACGGAAGCCGAATACGTTCGGCCGGAAAGGGCATGTCAATAAGCTCTTTGGATGAAGCAAGCTCTTGTCGACTACGGAATTCAACTAAACGACATCTCCATTCTTTGCGACAACAAAGGAGCCATAGATCTTTAGTAAAAATCCCGTCCAACATTCCAGAACCAAACATATCGAAATTCGTCATCACTTTCTTGTGACAACATCCAAAAAGGAAACATCTCAATCGAGAAAGTTTCTTCCGAAGACAACATAGCCGACATTCTCACAAAAACCTCTCAAACGAGAACCCTTTAACCTTCTTAGGTTTAGGCTTAGGACTCATGGAACCCACATTGTAGTTCTAAAACATTAGACAAAAATCACAAAAACCAAAACAAATAAATAAATTTTTTAGCAGAGTCGACGGAACCCTGCGACCCAACGGGCGGAACCCCCTTTTTGGTTCCGCCGTATCCGCCGACCTGCAGAACTTTTATTTATTTGTATTAAACCAAACACCCCTTTCCACCTATCATTTCCAAACTGCCACTATTCACTCATCCTCACTCACGAATTTTTGATCCTGAAACCATCCTCATGTGCTCTTCTAATCATCATTGTAAGTATCCTAAACATAATTACACTCCTGATCTGAGTCTTAGGAATTCTATTTTTGCACAAAATCAAAAACTTGGGGTTATGCATTAACTGAGAAATTAATGTAGAAACTTAAGGGTTTTAAACAAAACTAATCATGTTTCCCATAGTTAGGAATGTGCATTCTTATAAACTATTAACATGTTTACTAAAACACCCCATGTCAAATTCTTGCAAAAATTTCTCACAAATAGGACAAATATTTTTACGTCTCACATTGTGAATACAAAATCAAAACGTTATATTTTAAAACATCACTTGCATAATGTCTCTTGAATGCTAAAGGGAATACCATAACCAATATGTATTTTCGGGTACATTCAAACGAAGCTACATTTGAACTAGGAGCGTTTGGGTTATCTTTTTTTATAACAAAACTTGCACCTATAAAAA
>LBNU01014446.1:46795-85693 GCA_014162995.1 Artemisia annua | reverse complement strand
ATTACCGCTATGGTCATTGGATTGTCTCCTTGACTGTTCTTGCGGTCTGTAATTAGAGTATCCCTTCCTGCTATCTGCGACAACAACTTCTCCTTGGATAAAAGACCTTGTGCGCTTCATTAATTCATCAAAGGTTTGGGGAACTTTATCATTTAATTTTTTGATAAGCTCTTGGTTATTTATCCCATTCATGAATCCTGAAATTTTTAGTATTTGAGGACACGCCTTGATGTGTATGCATTCGTCTTTGAAGCGCTCCATGAAAGCGCTCGTTGATTCCCCTTGGCGCTGTTTAATCCTGGTCAATTCTACTGGGTCCTTAGCGCACTTCTTTCTTTGAGTGAAGTTCAAGCGGAATGCTTTCCGCAACTCTTCATTACCCCTTTATGCTTCTTCGTGGAAGTTTGCTAAACCAAGTTCGCGCATTCCCCACCAATGTGGAATTAAACATATGACACCACACAGGTTGTGGCCAATTTTCGTTGCTAGCAGCGGATTCGAAAATTTTTAGGTGATTATCAGGGTCACCCGTTCCATCATATGTTTTAACATTGGAAGGCATGCGCCTTTTTTTGTTGTCCGAATAATCGCTGATGCGCTTTGAGAACGCATCAACCTTTTGGCGACGCCAAGGATGGGATATGTCCTCGTCCTCTTCCTCGCGACGTCTTCCTCTGGATTTCCAGTGTCCCGTTTCTTTATCCTCGTTGTCCGAGGAGCTGCTCGAGGAAGAATCGTTTCTTTTACGGCGCTTGCGCCGTTTTTCTTCGGAGTCTGGGCTAGAGGGGGTTTCACTTGGGAAAAATCGTCTCCCTGNCATGCGCCTTTTCTTGTTGTCCGAATAATCGCTGATGCGCTTTGAGAACGCATCAACCTTTTGGCGACGCCAAGGATGGGATATGTCCTCGTCCTCTTCCTCGCGACGTCTTCCTCTGGATTTCCAGTGTCCCGTTTCTTTATCCTCGTTGTCCGAGGAGCTGCTCGAGGAAGAATCGTTTCTTTTACGGCGCTTGCGCCGTTTTTCTTCGGAGTCTGGGCTAGAGGGGGTTTCACTTGGGAAAAATCGTCTCCCTGGTCTGTCGTGAACTCTTCTGCTTCCAGATCTAGAAGAGTTCTCGCTTGGTGAGCGTCGTGGTCCGAGTCTATCGCGGACTCTGCGACTTTCTAGCCTAGAGTGGACGTTAGTGCGTCGCTCATTACCCTCGTACTCCTCCGAGTACTGCGAATTAGATGATGTACCGAGCCTAGAGTGGACATCGGTACGCCTCTCGTTATTCTCGCGCTCTAGGTACTTATAATATTTTACCCTCTCACAATATACTAAATTAAACTAATAAATATAACACTATTTCTTCATCTTATTTTCAATATGTTATTAACAAACTCGTAAAAAACCTTTTTTAATTAAACATAATAACTTTTCTTTTACATCATTATTTTTCCTTCTCCGCATCATCTCAAATTCAAATCTAAAATAAAAATTTTAAAAAATGAAACAGGCGATTTTCTTAGCATGGCAAAGTAGTTATAAATGATTAAATGCAACTGGTAAATGCAAAAGGACATAACAACACATTCAAAGAACGATGTACTCGCTCCATCCCAAAATAATTATCCATCAACAAAGGTATACAATTTAAGAAAAAAAACATAATTATTGATGCTTTATGATTTTTACTTTTTGTAGATGATAGTTTTACCCTAACTAATTAATTACCGTCATTTTGAAAGTTTGTAAAAAAAAATGAAGTTAGGGTAATATAGTAATTTCAATCAAATTTTTTTTATCAATTTTAATAGTGGATAATTAATTTTGAACAACATGAAATGGAAATGGAAACAATAATGTTAGGAAGGAGGAAATAATATTTTAAAAGTGTTAATCAAATTTGAATCGTTAAAAACCTAAAAAAATTTAAGAAGCTATTTTCATTTTTCCATAAGTTTAAGCTTATAACTAAAAAATGATTTTAAAGCTTTACATAAATTTATGTATCACAACTTGTTTTATAAACCAAAATATTTTAAAGTTATTTTAGCGTTTATGGTTGTTATCTGTTTGGGCTTTTTGTTAAAAGTTCATAAGTTATCTATCACTTTGATTTGGCCCAACAATGATCGGTTAACATATTTCAGCCTAGGGGTGAACAAATCCACCCGAAAACTGATCCGAACTGATAAACTGACCGAAAACGAACCGAATCAACCTTTTTTGGTTCGGTTTCGGTTCGATTCGATTTTTGTCAGTTTTTCAACACCCGAAAACCGACCCAAACAGAGTTATTCGGTTCGGTTTCGGTTTTGATATATATTTCTCGGTTTGGTTCTCGGTTTAATGTTTTTTCTTTTTTGGTTTTCGAGTCAGGTCTGTTTTTGTCGGTTTGGGTCGGGTTTGACCTGATGCTCACCCTTAATTCAGCCGTTTGTAAAAAAACATTTAAAAACCAAAAGCAGTATTTTGTTTATATTTTTTTAGAACAGCGGATTTTAATAAAACTAGCAAGGAGTTAAAACTAAAAGAAATTACATAAAAGTTAATATCGGGCTTTGAAGCCAACTAACCCAGCTAAACTTTCTCTTGGCTCTAACATTACACCAAGTATAAGATTTGAAAACTTCCTCTTGGCTCTAAAACCGGACTATGAAGCCAACTAACCCAGTATTTTGTTTATATTTGTCAATTACCACACTAATACAATAATGTAAACTTGAAAATTTCATTTTATCCTAATATCTCATACAACAATAATATAGCTTTTGAATTACATTGAACGACAATAATGTGACAAGTACCCTAATTATCTCTACTACTTATTTATACTACATATAAAAGAAAAATGGTCCATCTTGAAAAGTGGAAAATTGAAAAGTCAAGTAATGTGAAATCTTGAAAAATCTTATTAAAGGAAATTATGAAATGTAATTAATATTCTTATTAAAACACCTCATTACTTAAAAGTACAATGATTTATTCACATTGTACAACTAATTAAAAACATATCTACCAAATTAAATACAACCAATTAATACAAATCACAAACCGGGTTGACCCGGGACGCTTTAAACCCGACGGGTTGAACCGGTTTAATTTGACTCGTTTTCGACCCAACCTAGCAAGTTGACCCGGTTTAAATCGACAAATTTTTCGACCGGAACGGTTCAACCGGGTCAAACCGGGTTTCAAAACATTATGTTTAATTCCCAAGTCTTCAAACTTTTATTATTTTTCATTCATAACCTATAAACTTTTTTTATGAATAAACAATTTGTCGCTATAAAATCCCGTTGCTATGCACGGGTACTCGTCTAGTAAAGGAAAAATGGTCAAAAGTAAAATGTTGAGTTTTCAAGTGAAATGTTGAGTTTTCAACAATGGTCAAATGAGAGAGAAAGTGAAATGTAATTAATACTCTTATTAAAACACCCAAATACTTAAAAGTACAATTATTTATTCACATTGTACAACCAAATTAAAGCATATCTACCAAATTAAATACAACCAATTCAAACACAAATCGGGTTGACCCGGGACGCTTCAAACCCGGCGGGTTGACCCAGTTTAATTTGACCCGTTTTCGACCCAACCTAGCAAGTTGACCCGGTTTAAATCGACCCATTTTTCGACCGGAACAGTTCAACCGGTTGAACCACCCGGGTCGAACTGCGTTTCAAAACATTATCCATTACTTAAAAGTACAATGATTTATTCACATTGTATAACCAATTAAAAACATATCTACCAAATTAAATACANCTGCATCATCTCAAATTCAAATCTAAAATAAAATTTTTTAAAAATGAAACAGGCGATTTTCTTAGCATGGCAAAGTAGTTATAAATGATTAAATGCAACTGGTAAATGCAAAAGGACATAACAACACATTCAAAGAACGATGTACTCGCTCCATCCCAAAATAATTATCCATCAACAAAGATATACAATTTAAGAAAAAAAACATAATTATTGATGCTTTATGATTTTTACTTTTTTAGATGATAGATTTACCCTAACTAATTAATTACCGTCATTTTGAAAGTTTGTAAAAAAAAATAAGTTAGGGTAATATAGTAATTTCAATCAAATTTTTTATCAATTTTAATAGTGGATAATTAATTTTGAACAACATGAAATGGAAATGGAAACAATAATGTTAGGAAGGAGGAAATAATATTTTAAAAGTGTTAATCAAATTTGAATCGTTAAAAACCTAAAAAAATTTAAGAAGCTATTTTCATTTTTCCATAAGTTTAAGCTTATAACTAAAAGATGATTTTAAAGCTTTACATAAACTTATGTATCACAACTTGTTTTATAAACCAAAATATTTTAAAGTTATTTTAGCGTTTATGGTTGTTATCTGTTTGGGCTTTTTGTTAAAAGTTCATAAGTTATCTATCGCTTTGATTTGGCCCAACAATGATCGGTTAACATATTTCAGCCTAGGGGTGAACAAATCCACCCGAAAACTGATCCGAACTGACAAACTGACCGAAAACGAACCGAATCAACCTTTTTCGGTTCGGTTTCGGTTCGATTCGATTTTTGTCAGTTTTTTGGTTCGAAACCCGAAAACCGACCCAAACAGAGTTATTCGGTTCGGTTTCGGTTTTGATATATATTTCTCGGTTTGGTTCTCGGTTTAATGTTTTTTCTTTTTTGGTTTTCGGGTCAGGTCTGTTTTTGTCGGTTTGGGTCGGGTTTGACCTGATGCTCACCCTTAATTCAGCCGTTTGTAAAAAAACATTTAAAAACCAAAAGCAGTATTTTGTTTATATTTTTTTTTTACAACAACGGATTTTAATAAAACTAGCAAGGAGTTAAAACTAAAAGAAATTACATAAAAGTTAATATCGGGCTTTGAAGCCAACTAACCCAGCTAAACTTTCTCTTGGCTCTAACATTACACCAAGTATAAGATTTGAAAAAATCATAAGATTTGAAAACTTCCTCTTGGCTCTAAAACCGGGCTATGAAGCCAACTAACCCAGTATTTTGTTTATATTTGTCAATTACCACACTAATACAATAATGTAAACTTGAAAATTTCATTTTATCCTAATATCTCATACAACAATAATATAGCTTTTGAATCATTGAACGACAATAATGTGACTAAGTACCCTAATTATCTCTACTACTTATAAAGGAAAAATGGTCAAAAGTAAAATGTTGAGTTTTCAAGTGAAATGTTGAGTTTTCAACAATGGACAAATGAGAGAGAAAGTGAAATGTAATTAATACTCTTATTAAAACACCCAAATACTTAAAAGTACAATTATTTATTCACATTGTACAACCAAATTAAAGCATATCTACCAAATTAAATACAACCAATTCAAACACAAATCGGGTTGACCCGGGACGCTTCAAACCCGGCGGGTTGACCCAGTTTACTTTGACCCGTTTTCGACCCAACCTAGCAAGTTGACCCAGTTTAAATCGACCCATTTTTCGACCGGAACGGTTCAACCGGTTGAACCACCCGGGTCGAACTGCGTTTCAAAACATTATCCATTACTTAAAAGTACAATAATTTATTCACATTGTATAACCAATTAAAAACATATCTACCAAATTAAATACAACCAATTAAAACATAACCCGGGTTGACCCGGGACGCTTGAAACCCGTTTTTCGACCGGAACGGTTCAACCAGTTGAACCACCCGGGTCGAACCGGGTTTGAAATAATGTTAATTCCCAAATCTTCAAACTTTTATTATTTTTCGTTTATAACATATAAACTTTTTTTTATCAATAAACTATCTGTCGCTATAAAATCATGTTGCTATGCACGGGTACTCGTCTAGTTGAATAAAAATGAACCACCACTTATTTGAAACTTGAACTTCATAGTAGAAACTTTTTGAACCGATGCTGACTAAAAAAAATAAAAAAATACCCATAAAACAATGTAACTACCTTGATTGCTACTTTTGCAAATATGTTTAGTATTTGACTGATTTGTCAAAGTCAACGAAAATTTGACTGATTTGCTTAAATAGGCATATAGTTAATGATTAGAAAATTTTTCAAAAATACCCCGGTTTCACCCTAAAGACATCAAAAATTGCCCCATTGACAGGCGACCTTCAAAATGGGCAAATGAACATTTGTGCGACACATGTCCAAACAATGATTGGGAAATGATTAGGATACGGGGTATTTCGGGAAAAAAAATTCTGAAATACGAGGTATTTTTGGAACAAAAATGTATAAACGTATGTAAAAAAAAATAATAATAATAAAAAAATATGGGGTATTTTGGTCAAAAAAAAGTTGCGTTGACCGGTTGCCCGTCGCTCCAGAGGCATTTAGGAGTAAAATCGTCGCCCAGGACAATTTTTGATGTCTTTAAGGTGAGACCGGGGCAGTTTTGAAAATTTCCCTAATGATCAATTGATTAAGCATTCTTATATAAACAACAATCAATAGACACTAACCATTCTTATTTTTTAATATAACATTATATGTTTAATACAATTGAATATCTATATCAATATTATATAAAGAGTGAACTACATTGTTAAGTTGAAAATTTAGCATAGCAAAAAGACTGTACTACCTTTTAAGTATCATTCAATATTTTCAATTTCAGCTTACAACAGAATTTACATAAGGTTTATTTAAGACCTATGTTACAAAGTCATATTATTCCTTGCTCACTAAAAAGAAAAGGGCAAAGTTATAATACACATAAAATAATTACCAATTATAAATATAAAGTGTCCTTCGTCATCAAAATTTCTTTTAGCAACGCCATCAATAAGTTTATTTTTACGAAAAGCATATAGTATAAATGTTTTACTCGTTGAAATATTTAACTAAAATAGTATCCGCTGCAGCATCATGTACCTTGCTATGTATAGTTATGGAGTAAATGACTATTAAATGTTAATTTTATAATTACAGTTTAAACTTTAAACTGTAAGGTGGTGTTTGTTTTTTCAAAAGTGCATTTTAACAACATTTAAATTTGACTCATTCAGACGCGGTCAGACATTTAAGTTACTAAGTTTTTCTGTTTTTTTCCAGAGGCGGTAAGAGGCAATTTTTGTTAAGAGTGATTTTTTTTCCGACCATTAAAAGGCATAAACCTTTTATTGAACTAGATGTGGAGCGGGTGTCTTAACGACTCTTAATGTCCCTTTTTTATTCTTTTTTATTTTATTTATTTATTATTTTTTTCACCTTTATTTTTCATATTAAAAGTATTAAATAGAATCACCGCATATGTTTTGTTAGACAAAGAACGTATAAGATGATATGTGACAAATTCATAATTTTTTTTAAGTTGAAGGGTTCGGTTCGGACTCATATATCTCCACTCTAACGCGATCCATGTATTTAATTTTTTTTAAAGTTTAATTTAAATTCTGACATGTTTATTTTTGTCAAATAAACATGAAATTACATGTTTTGTTTAAAATACTTTTACCTTTAAATTGATTATATTATAAAATTCGGTTTCTTATATTTAATAAAATTTATTTATTGTGCGAATGCAATAGTTTTATATTTAAATTGTAAAAACTAATAGTTTAACACATTCAGACATTTTTAGAAAAACAAACAGTTTTGTTTGAGTCAGATTCAGATTTCTCAACCATTTATTCAGATTAAGATGAGAATCAGAATCATACTTTTCTACCGCATATTCAGATTCAGAGCCTCTTAATAAATAAACAACACATAAGTGTTTCAAGTAGTCAACATGTAACTAGTCAACAAATTATAATTTAATTTAATGTAGATTGATCATAAAATAGCACTTCTTAATTTGTTGTGAAAGCATTACAAAACATCCATCTAATTTGTGAAAGCATTAAATCACATCCATCAAATTTGTAATTAATTCACCATAAATTTTGTATAAAATATCATTGATCGACTTACTATATATGAGGAAGAAACATCCATATAAGTACCTATGATTGATCTTCATATTTCAAACAAAGACCTCAAAGATTCCTGCACACTCGTCTCCATAGCCAAGCTTATGAGAATGAATACCATTATCTTATGCTTTGCGTTTCTAACATTGTTGTTCGTTGGTCTTAATTGTAAGTTTTATGTTTTCAGTTCTTTTTATATTTGTTCATATATATAATAGATTACGCCCGCAAGCGCACACACATGCACTTATATATGCTTTCATTATGATCGAGTCTTTTTCTCCTNCTTAATGTCCCTTTTTTATTCTTTTTTATTTTATTTATTTATTATTTTTTTCACCTTTATTTTTCATATTAAAAGTATTAAATAGAATCACCGCATATGTTTTGTTAGACAAAGAACGTATAAGATGATATGTGACAAATTCATAAATTTTTTAAAGTTGAAGGGTTCGGTTCGGACTCATATATCTCCACTCTAACGCGATCCATGTATTTAATTTTTTTTAAAGTTTAATTTAAATTCTGACATGTTTATTTTTGTCAAATAAACATGAAATTACATGTTTTGTTTAAAATACTTTTACCTTTAAATTGATTATATTATAAAATTCGGTTTCTTATATTTAATAAAATTTATTTATTGTGCGAATGCAATAGTTTTATATTTAAATTGTAAAAACTAATAGTTTAACACATTCAGACATTTTTAGAAAAACAAACAGTTTTGTTTGAGTCAGATTCAGATTTCTCAACCATTTATTCAGATTAAGATGAGAATCAGAATCATACTTTTCTACCGCATATTCAGATTCAGAGCCTCTTAATAAATAAAAACACATAAGTGTTTCAAGTAGTCAACATGTAACTAGTCAACAAATTATAATTTAATTTAATGTAGATTGATCATAAAATAGCACTTCTTAATTTGTTGTGAAAGCATTACAAAACATCCATCTAATTTGTGAAAGCATTAAATCACATCCATCAAATTTGTAATTAATTCACCATAAATTTTGTATAAAATATCATTGATCGACTTACTATATATGAGGAAGAAACATCCATATAAGTACCTATGATTGATCTTCATATTTCAAACAAAGACCTCAAAGATTCCTGCACACTCGTCTCCATAGCCAAGCTTATGAGAATGAATACCATTATCTTATGCTTTGCGTTTCTAACATTGTTGTTCGTTGGTCTTAATTGTAAGTTTTATGTTTTCAGTTCTTTTTATATTTGTTCATATATATATATATAATAGATTACGCCCGCAAGCACACACACATGCACTTATATATGCTTTCATTATGATCGAGTCTTTTTCTCCTCGTACGGTACAGATTGTCTAATATAGCATTTATGAATGTAGGCACAAGTCTTACAAGAATAAAGGGTCATGAAGAGAGTGACTCGACACTACGAAATGAGAATCTAGGATCCCTTGTTTGCAGGCAGTATCGTAACAGTACTACTAAACCAGAAGAGATCAAGTATTGTTGTTGTGATGATCAATTGGATTGCTTCCGTACATATTACATGTGTTCTTTATATTGTATTCGTCGTCATCGTGTGTGTGGTATTATATTTGAGACTTAACATATACATCTGTTTATTTGATCTGAAAAGAGTTAAGTTATATCCACTAGCTCAACTTGAGTTTAATGGACTTATTTGCATGGTATTAAATTGAAGCTACTAGAAAAATTTTAACTATCATGGTCCCGATATTATTTATTATCTTGTATCTTCCTTATGTTTTTAACCTCGCTAATTAATCATTTTGGGATGGCCAGGAAAAAGTTTAGAAATGACATAGCTAAAAGCCTAGACTTTCCTTGGCTAGCATGATTCATGGACATGGATCATCTTCGTTTACTCATTTCCTTGATGTTTTTACAAAAAGTTATATTCAGAGTTTTTGATAGATCAACACTTATTAGATTAACATCAACGGCATTTTCTCAAAATGCTCATATACCTTGTTTCTTAATTAGTTAATTTAATTCACATTTATTCGACAATATTCACTTGATGTTAGTAGTCAAAACTTTAATGTTTGAGTCTTTTCAATTTTAGCTAATTTATATGCTGCATATTGGGTGTTTTGACTTTTGATAAATGTGCTACCAAAATTAACTTGGCTTCACATAAATGAATTATGCCTTGCATCTTAACTGGAAATATAATACATGGTGCATTTATGTGAAAAGTTTTGAACTATAAATATGAATCCAAGTATACTTTTTACAACAACAACAACAACAAAAATAAAATAAAATAAAATAAAAAGGTAACATATGGAAACATATTATGTGTTAACAATTTAGTACACATATACAAGATGCGATGAATGGAGTACTGATGTGATTCCACATAATTGTAATTTGTATATCATTCAAAAACCCAAATTTGCGATTAAGATTTTAATTAAAACTTGTTGCGTATATGTGTTTATACTCATTATCATACAAATACAAAGCCATGCGCACACAAACAAGGCCTCTCTCCTTGGTACTACCATGGAAGTTTTGACCATTACCCCGACCTTCCTAACGTATGAAACATGGCACGAGCACTATACTAGTAATGCACACAAACATCATTTCCTTGACTAACCGACACACAAACATCATTTCCTGTAGCACATTTGATCATAAGAATCTAATGATTCAAATAACATGGACAAATTCAACACATTCAATTAAACCTTCAGTGTACTTGTATTTACAACTACATATACTCATATATCAAACGATTGCCCCCGCAAAGGGGTGACGGTCTATAGTAGCATTAATTTGAGTGTGTGTATTTATTTATGAAGAAAATGATGGTGAACAAAGTTTGTGTTTATTTATAGTAGCATTTAAAAACAAGATCGAGCGAGTCTTTAGTAGCATTAATTTGAGTGTGCGTATTTATAGTAGCATTGAAAAAAGTTTGTATGTATTTATAGTAGCATTTAAACCAAGTTTTGTAACAAAAACATTAAATGGCAATGTTGCGCATTAAGAAAAATTGTGTGTATATATCAAATCAACATTACTAAGATTTAAAACATAAGCATTAAAGAATACTAGACGAGTACCCGTCTAGTAACGAGATTTTATAGCGGCCGATAGTTTTAGTAGTAAAAAAAACTTTTGAGTTATAAACGAAAAAAATAACAGCTTGAGGATTTGGGATTAAACATCATGTTTTGAAACCCGGTTCGACCCGGGTGGTTCAACCGGTTGAACCGTTCGGTAGAAAAACATGTCAATATAAACCAGTAAACCCGACGGGTTGGACCAAAAAAAACGGGTCAAATTAAACAGGGTCAACTCGTCGGGTTTGAAGCGTCTCGGGTCAACTCGATTTTCGATCTGTATTAATAGTTTCCTTTTAAAACATATATGTATGAAGATTGCTACATCCACATACATTTACAAAAACAAATCCCCGCAAGAAAGTGTCAACATGTGATTGGTATATTTTGATACACTTTCTCCTACTTCTCTTTTATCACACCAATCAAATATTGTCACCTCTTTTGTGTGGATTTGTTTTTGTAAAATGTATGTGGATATAACAATCCTCTATATGTATTAATAGTTGAAATTGCTCATAATTAATTGTTTCAACATTATTATTATTTTTTTTTTCTAAATTTTTTCCACATTTTACTTTTTTAATTTGGCTTTTCAGTTTGACTATTTTTGTTTTATACTATATGGTATAGATAGATTAAGCGAAAATCACGTTAACCACTTACTTTTTTTTTTATTATTATTATTTTTTTAATATGCAGTAAAGATAAGGATTAAAGAACTTTTCTTTTCATTCTTCCTTCGAGTGATAAATGATTAACAAGTGACAACACACAGTAAAGTAAACTATCAAACTATGTAGAATATTGGTTCATGAAGCACTTAACTTGCACTTGAATCATGTATTTATTTGTTTTACAACAACAACAACAACAACAACAAAAATAAAATAAAATAAAATAAAAAGGAAACATATGGAAACATATTATGTGTTAACAATTTAGTACACATATACAAGATGCGATGAATGGAGTACTGATGTGATTCCACATAATTGTAATTTGTATATCATTCAAAAACACAAATTTGCGATTAAGATTTTAATTAAAACTTGTTGCGTATATGTGTTTATACTCATTATCATACAAATACAAAGCCATGCGCACACAAACAAGGCCTCTCTCCTTGGTACTACCATGGAACTTTTGACCATTACCCCGACCTTCCTAACATATGAAACATGGCACGAGCACTATACTAGTAATGCACACAAACATCATTTCCTTGACTAACCGACACACAAACATCATTTCCTGTAGCACATTTGATCATAAGAATCTAATGATTCAAATAACATGGACAAATTCAACACATTCAATTAAACCTTTAGTGTACTTGTATTTACAACTACATATACTCATATATCAAACGATTGCCCCCGCAAAGGGGTGACGGTCTATAGTAGCATTAATTTGGGTGCGTGTATTTATTTATGAAGAAAATGATGGTGAAAAAAGTTTGTGTTTATTTATAGTAGCATTTAAAAACAAGATCGAGCGAGTCTTTAGTAGTATTAATTTGAGTGCGTATTTATAGTATCATTTAAACCAAGTTTTGTAACAAAAACATTAAACGGCAATGTTGCGCATTAAGAAAAATTGTGTGTATATATCAAATCAACATTACTAAGATTTAAAACATAAGCATTAATAGACGAGTACCCGTCTAGTAACGAGATTTTATAGAGGCCGATAATTTTAGTACTAAAAAACCTTTTGAGTTATAAACGAAAAAAATAACAGCGTGAGGATTTGGGATTAAACATCATGTTTTGAAACCCGGTTCGACCCGGGTGGTTCAACCGGTTAAACCGTTCGGTAGAAAAACATGTCAATATAAACCAGTAAACCCGACGGGTTGGACCAAAAAAACGGGTCAAATTTAAACAGGGTCAACTCGTCGGGTTTGAAGCGTCTCGGGTCAACTCGATTTTCGATATGTATTAATAGTTTCCTTTTAAAACATATATGTATGAAGATTGCTACATCCACATACATTTACAAAAACAAATCCTCGCAAGGAAGTGTCAACATGTGAGATACACTTTCTCCTACTTCTTTTTTATCACACCAATCAAATATTGTCACCTCTTTTGTGTGGATTTGTTTTTGTAAAATGTATGTGGATGTAACAATCCTCTATATGTATTAATAGGTGAAATTGCTCATAATTAATTGTTTCAACATTACTTTTTTTTTTTTTTTTTTTCACATTTTACTTTTTTAATTTCGCTTTTCAGTTTGACTATTTTTGTTTTATACTATATGGTATAGATAGATTAAGCGAAAATCACGTTAACCACTTTTTAGTTGAAATTGCTCATAATTAATTATTTCAACATTACTTTTTACGTTTTTAATTGCACTTGAATCATGTATTTATTTATAGTAAAAAAAATAAAATAAATAAATAAATAAATAAATAAGGTAAGTAAACTGTACCCAAATGTATTTATATCACTTTTAAATGTGCAACCAAAACAAACGATCAGACACTTTGCCATTACAACCAAAACTGCACCCAAACTGCTTGCTATACTTGCTTACCGCAACATCGCATGTTTCGAGATTACTATACAGACTGGTCTTTGGCTAGTTGCGATCCACTTGTGTTCCTCCCGCTTTTTCCATTAGTACTCATGTGACTTGCTATAAAACACCAATTTACTAGAGTTAGCGATTTCAACCTATTTATAATACTTTTTGTGATCAAATATTAAAGAATTTCTTTTGGTTAAGAAACGAAAAGAAGACGTTTAATCTCTACATTTTTAACTGTTATGTAGCACACCCGACCACCTATTAAACAATATCCAGATTTAAGTTTTATTTCAACTCTCCCAGACATACAGGTAAATTTAATATATTTTCTACACTATGCATGTAATTTTTCACTAGTTACCTTTGCCACTTTAGGCAATATCAACTGCTGGCTTTTTGCTGAGATTTCAGTTCCTCCACCTTTTCTTCAGTTGCCTTTAGTGCTTTCCCATAGATGCTTATCAACTGCAACGAAAACAAATCGTCAGCCAATTAGCCGCAGAAACGAGTGTGTGAATGTATATAGTCCTTCAAAAGTTGTTAAAAATGTACCTCGTCAACTTCGCTTGGGGTGATTATAAAAGGTGGAGACATCATTATACTGTCACCAGCAACACGCACCAACATACCATGTTCCGCACACTGAGCTCCAAAATATGCGCCTACCCCTAAACTCGTGTATCATAGACGTTAGATACCCTAACGCAATACTTATACTAACAATATAACTAAATACATGAAGGACGGAGTCTTACCCCATTCAGGAGGGAAGGGGGTGTCACGTGACTTGTTATCGGAAAATTCTGTAGCCAAAATCAAACCCGTTCCACGAATCTACAAAGTTTTAATATTCATCAGTTAGCTACATATTCTTGTAACAGAAGAATAATGTAATGGATATGATGTACCTCCCCGATTATCGGACTTCCAGAAAATGATTTTAAACCATCTTGAAACTGTGGGGCAATGCTTCTTACTTGCGAAACAATATTTCGTTCCCTGTAAAATACACAAAACGCCTTCAAACATTAGATCCGTACCAATAATCATAGCTACATTTGGCGAAATGGGTGGGTATAGACCCGAAACACTTTATGCCAAAAACATTCATGGATTATTAGTGTGTCGAGTGTCGAGTGTGAATACGTAAATTTTATATCAATAATAGCATGATTTGTTAAACAACTGGAGATGGACAAATTAGCACCTACTTGTATATTTTAAGTGCTTCCAATGCAACGGCACAAGCTACAGGATGCCCAGAATATGTAAATCCATGAGCAAGAGCACCTAACAATTACAAATGTCAGAAAATGCAACTCAAGATTCACCAAATAAGAATGAAAGAAGGTGTGATTTTACCTAGTTTATCGCTCTGAGAAGATATTACATCTGCAACTTCCGGGCTAACAAGAACAGCTCCAATGGGCATATATGCAGACGAAAGGGCCTGAAAAACTCGGCTTACATTATTTTTATAAAAGACTTGAGTTCATTATATGAGTCACTATATTGAAAAAGTTAAAAGTTATCAATAGTTTGATGAATGTACCTTGGCTAGGGAAACAAGATCAGGCTTAATATTGTACTTATCACATCCAAACATATATCCAAGCCTCCCAAATGCACATACTACCTATAAAAACATGCAGATGTATTACAGAGATGCTTCACATATTCAAGATGCCGTTAATACTCGACAACGGAAGATTGCCTCTAAAAAAGAGATATTTGACAAAGGATGAACTCCAGCAGTACCTCATCTGCTATGAATAGAATATCATATTTTTTAACAACAGCTTGGATCTGCATAGAAATTGAGCTTTTAGTAAAGATCGAGAAACACTTGCAATTAAAAATAAGCTAATGTTAGTGAATTTTTTATAATTTGGAAACTACCTTCTCGAAATAACCTTCAGGTGGAGGTATCACTCCTCCAGCTCCCATTACTGGTTCTGCAATAAATGCAGCAATCTGAAACCAACAAGAATGTAACATGTCATTCACAAGAATCACCGATGATCTTAAAGTAAATCAATACATGTACTTTCTACAATACCGTCTCTGGTCCTTCTTTGATGATTAAATTTTCCAAATTGGTTGCTAATCTGGTTGAAAACTGATCCTCCGTTTCACCTGCCACAGAATTTACTTAAATATAAGGGGTTTTTTTTTTTTTTTTTTTTTTTTTTTTTTTTTTGAACATCAAATATAAGTTTACTCAAGTCATATATCTAAATAACTGACAAGTAGAGGTGGCAAAATGGGCGGGTAAGCTAATGGATCAAAACACGTCGGTCCAGACTGACCAGCTAACAATACTTTGTTCTTTTATTTATTTATTTATTTATTTATTTTTATTTTTTTTATAATGATGTATGTGTTAACTACGATTACCAAACAATATTATTAACGAATTAGCGATATGTATTCATTAAAATTTAGACCTCTACCCATTTGAGATCGAATACAACACAAATTGGCCCATTAATAAGTACATGAGTCAACCCTGGGCACATCTACCTATAACAATGAGAAAGAGAAGGTAGAATAAATAGTAAGTGAAAAGACAAAGGCAAACCTGGAAGATGATATCGCCAATAATGGGGACAATCAGTATGCAATACAAATGGAGTAGGCAGATCGAATTTCTGATGTAATGCTGGAAGGCTGCCAAAAGAAAAGAACATATGAAGAGCAGTCCAGAATGATAAAGCACTTTTCTGTTGACCATAATGAGTTTTTAAAGATCATACCCAGTAAGACTAGCTGATATGAGAGTTGACCCATGGTATCTGTGAAAATTAAATAATAAAATTAAAACAAGAGCGTTTAGGAAGCCATTAAAAGGAAAATGTAGGTCATGATCACTTCAGAAATATTATTACGCTTTTGATCTAGCAATGAATTTCTTCTTGTTTGGCCTTCCAAGTGCATTGTTATAATACCATACCAGTTTCACCTACAAAAAGGATAATGGTCAAGATGGAAATTACATGACCATAAGATCAAGTATCGAATTTATTAATAAGCAGACCTGAGTGTCGTTAGCTTCTGAGCCACTATTTGTGAAAAATACTTTTTTCATTTCACTTGCTGTAAACATGTCGAGAAGTTCTTTTGCAAGATCCTGCATAACAATTAAGAAAGGAGAGCACCTTTAATAGTTGCATAGCATCAATTTATTTTAATAAATTAAATTTCCACAAGCGATTGATCATACCAGAGAGGGTTTTGTAGTACGATTCCAAAAGGAGTGGTAGAAGGGTAATGTTTTAAGCTGTTTAGTTGCAGCGTCAACAAGACGAGGTTCACTACCCCCTGAAAGTTCCAAAGTTTAATGTATATTAACAATAGAAATCAATAATTACTTTTATTTTTGAAATTTCAGTGCAAGCACCATCAACGTACCTAAAGCTGTGCACCATAGACCAGCAAGGGAATCAAGATACTTCTTCCCATTAATATCATACACATATGAACCCTATTTCAAGAGACAGGAAAAAAATGAATTAGCAAATGAAGGAATGAGAAAACTGTGTATAATGTTCTCTTCATCATGCATCACATTCTAGCATTATTGAACCCTGAGAGTTATCAATTCCCAATAACAATTAAGACCTTTATGTTATGCAGGCATCCAATTCAGAAGAAGAAAAAAAAGTCAACTTTTAGTGAAATGTACTATTAGAGCTTCATATAATCAGTAAACCGGCTATTAATGAAATCTTGATATTAACTTTCCCTACTTTATACAGTATCAAGTGCAAAACATGTTTCCGGTTGTTGGTGATATTGCTTTGGTTAAGATAATGTAATTCAAATAGTAAACCAAGCTAACTAACCATAGACAATATCAAAGCCCATACAACCAAACACAAAAATCAAAATCCAGTTTTATGGCATACACATAAAATGGTCGCTTTTTGAAGTGCTTGACGCACACAATACTTTAAGGAGAACATGGATTTGATTGACGCCATACACATAGATGAGCAACTTAGACACTGAACCGTCCATATCTATAAGTATTATGTCGATAATGCTTACCTCCGACTTCTCTATTACCAAGGGATGTACATCACTTGTTTGCCATCCAGCAGTGAAAGGAGCCAACATGTCATGTCCCTTAAACCTGAGTGAGTCAAATAAGAAATTAAAGTACACAGGTCAGACAACTATCAATTTCCTTTACAAACTCAAATTTGATATAGAATCATTATGAAGTTAACACTAATCTTTTTATAACATACCCGTTACCATCATTCCTCTGTACTGCATCTGCACTCGTCCATCTTGTCAGCAATGTTCTGGAACCTCCAACATTTTTTGCGTAAGAACTGATCTGTATATCACAGATATTCTTAACAAAATAGACTTGATATTTTATAGCAATTCATTTAAGCCCACATTTGGAGTGTAAGTTATATTCATAGAACCTTCACGCAGGAAGACTAATGGATATGAAACTACGTTGATATAAGCTTCAAACGAATACAATCAAGTTTTTATGACACCCGCTTGCCTATTGTGTGAATATAACTGAATAGATTACAAATACAACTTATATATTACAAGCTTACAGTCATGTTTGGTAACACCTTTTTGGAAGCGTTTAAGAGCGGTAAGCGACAAGCGACAAGCGTTTCAGTCTTAGTGCTTGTTTGGCTGCTAGCGTTTAGCAACACCTCAACAGCTTGCAATCTTAATGCTTCCTAAAGAAG
The DNA here is from genome assembly GCA_014162995.1 of Artemisia annua. Lineage (NCBI taxonomy): Eukaryota > Viridiplantae > Streptophyta > Magnoliopsida > Asterales > Asteraceae > Artemisia > Artemisia annua. Next base: position 67,442 of record LBNU01014446.1, on the reverse strand, counting down.
CTTTCCAATATACCGCTAGCATTTTACTTAAATATTACCAATTTACCCTAAAAAATAACATTCACTCATAAGTATATGCCCTTTTTCGTAATTTTACATTTTATAATTACAACTACAGCTACGTTACCAAACACGTTTTTTAAACAAGCAACTAATGCTTACTACTACTGCTTATTGCTACAGCTTACTGCTTATTGCCTACGTGTCGCCAAACATAGCCTACAAAAGTCTGCAGATTTAAATATATAAGATTTACTAGTAAACATTATAGTAGCTCTTTGCTTTATACTAGTATAAAAAGTTCCCTTGTTACACATGTTTACTATAGTCCAAATACACTTCACGATTTCAAAATAATTCCAGTTGGCAAATAGACCAGTTAAGTTACAGAATATCCCATAGTCAAAACTGTTTTAATCCATATATGACAAAAACCTTGACATTTTCGTCATGGAAAGTTTAAGTTGAAATCAACTTTATACTAAAGAATGTGAAGAAAAACACATTAAAAAGTAGATAAAGGTGGATGCAAATAAAGTGTAAGATGCTCTACATAAGAATCTTATGTTACATTCAGTCATTCCTTAAACCCTTTCTCTAAATCCTTTAGACCGGCCGTAATGCACCGGTCGTTACCTTCGGTCGACCCCATATTAGACGCATCCTCCCCACTACACCAGCCTCCGCCCGACACGTCCTCAACCCAAAAACAACACAACTCGGTCTTATTTAAGACCCAGTTCTTCCCTCTTTGTTGTGTGTGAGTGTGTGTTATTTAATTGTTTTTGTGGGGTATGTTTTTGGTGGTGTCCTCGGTCTCCTTATTACACTAAGTTGGTCATGAAGTTGTTGTTGTAAGAGAAAGCCTTATCAAGCATCTTTTGGCATTGTGCGAGTGTTTGTCAAACTCTTATTAATTTAAAGATTCACACGCGAAAAACGAGTAGTTAAGAATGATCATCTAAGGATTATCAGAATCAGTTCAATCAATGTAGCCAAACACTATAGAAGATTACTAATTAATTATTTTCCACTATTAAAAAACAGATAGAACAACTTTCTAGTATATGGACCACAATCTATCACGTGTGTGATATATATATCTTAGTATCATCATCACTATAAACATGACCCATCATAAAAACTTACTCCATGATCTTAGGAAACAACTACAGTAATCCTAGTACGTACGATAATCAATCAACATTAAATAAAACCAACAGAATCTTAAACAGAACAAATTTGTTGGATTAGAGGGGCTGACCTGAGATGTAGCTCTTCGAAAAAGACTGTTCATCATCTTCACCGATTATTATTTATTGAAATATTGTTATTAGTTAAACACTTAACGATCCAAGATTAGATATATAATGTTTGAAACACAAAAAATATATATAATATAGGAGTAATGTATTTATAGGCAATGTTCTGGAGTGTGATCGAATGGTATTCAAAGAGATAGCTGTTAGTCAGTTACAGATAATGTCGATAAAAGTTGTATAGTTCGTATATGACTTGCTTTCTACCGGTTACTACGGAGTATTTAATAAGTCGTAGTGATCTTGAATTGGATTATTTTATAGTATTTCATGATATTTCATTTTGATTTGGTGACCACATTATAATATTATTTCAACTTATATCTCTATAAAAAAAATAATAATAATATATAATGTATGTGGCCGCATGAGCGCTCAATCAGTGAGCTATTACGCACTCTTTCACCTTACCTCCTTTATCATTGAGCGGTTATTTAGGAGCCTTAGCTGGTGATTCGGGTTGTTTCCCTCTCGCCAAAGTTATCAATTTTTACTGAAATAAATTTCTCGTCGCCCAATTATATATTTGTTTTCGTTTACACCAGTTCGGACCATATTTATTTCTGAAAACTACAAAACATAAACAATGGACCAACCTTTATGCTCAGTTCTCGAGTTGAAAAGGAAAGAAAAAGGAAAGTTTTTTATGTTCTTGAGTTTTTTTTAAGATGAGAAAGGGAATTGGAAGGGAAAATGAAAGGAAGTTTTGTTAATAAAATCTTCCTCCCAAAAATGGGAGGAAAGGGAAAGGAAAATGAGTGTAAAAACTAATATACCATTTTTAAAATATTTGACATTAATAACTAAAGGGCATATATGTAATTTTTACCAAGTTATTTTTCATTTCCTCTCACTAAAGAACATGATTTATGATTACTTTCCTCTTCCTTTCCTCTATCTCAAGAACATATCAACTAACACTTACTTTCCTTTTCTCTTTCTTTTCCCTTTCCTATTCTTTTCCATTTCCCTTCACTCAAAACTCGAGAACTGAGCGTTAACTTATTTCATGCAATTCGAATGAAAGGTTTCATGCGAAATAACGATTATACATTTACTTTAAGTGTGGATTTATTTTGTTGAAAGTAAATTAGAAGGATAAAATTGAAATTCCATGACTAGTTTTCTATTCGTATTAGTTTAATATGTTAATGTTAGGTTCACTCTTGTCATTTGATAATTATCCGGACTAAATTTGACCGAAATTGACATAAACGAAAATAAACAAATAGTTGAGCGGCCAATTAATTACTTTCAATAAACGTGTGGCCTATATGTGAAAAACCTATAAATTGAGTACTCTTTTCATATATTAACCCAAAAAAACCTATTTTTGCATCTTTATTTTACTTTTTGTCGGCAAGGATGAATTTAAATTTTACTACTATCTCCATCAAATCTTTTATATAATAAAAATATTACGTCATTTCAGAAGTATTTTGCTAAAACAATATTATTGACAAGGAGAAAAAAAATAGGACCAATCAGGTTGCTCTCTTTAAACAAACGGTAAAATCGATCATTATTATTGCTCAATTGAAAGTCAAAATTGAAAAAAAAAAATAGTTAAACTTTGATAAATTTGATGGAGAAATTTGGTGAAATAAAAAATATATAAAAATATATGTGTCAAATTTATGATAATAAAAACTTAAAAAATAAAAGGTAATTAATAAAATATTAGTGGTTTAACTTTTAAATAAGTTACATAAAACTAAATGTAAACTTATAAGTTTTCATATTTTATTAATAATTTTAAAAATCAAACAAGTTAAGTGTTCCCCTTTCTTTTTATATAGACTTCCCTAATGCACACTGGTGTAAGTATAAGATACAACCAAACATATAGTCCGAGGATAGCACCGGTAAATATGTTTCCCCGGGTCGTAATCCCAACGAAGGCTGAAACTTGGTTCGTTGGTTCGTGTTCGTGATTCAAGAAATGAATCGTGTCGTGCAGGCTAAGGGAACCCTAAATTTCTACAAATAAGCACGTAAAAACAAATAAACACGGAAAAGCACGAAAAAGCACGTAAAACACGGAAATAAAAACCTAAACGGAAAACGGGATCGTATCCTAAATTCCCGAGCTATTCTCGGGAAAAACTAAGTCAACTAGGGAAAACCTAAATTCTAAATTCCTAAGGGTTTAAAAACGTAAATTTAAACTTATCTTATCTTAAAATACTTTTATTTTACTTTTTATTTATTTAATATTACTTAAAAACTAATTTAAATTACTTAATTAAAACTAAAAATGAAAATTAACTTAGAAAAAGTGCAAAATAATTTTGAAAACTCTAAAATGCTATAAAAGTAATTTTAAAACTTAAAAATATACTTTTTTTTTGGCTTTTTATATATTTATTATTAATTAAAAACTAATATAAATTAGGGATAATTCCATATTTACCCAACTTAAACCTCATAATTACATATTTCCCCAAAACACAAGTTTTTAGTGCATATGTACAATGCTTTTAAAGCATGTGTTGGGGAAATATGGAATTCTGAGGTTTAAACTGGGTAAATATGGAATTGCCCCTATACCCGACACGTCCTCAACCCAAAAACAACACAACTCGGTCGTATTTAAGACCCAGTTCTTCCCTCTTTGTTGTGTGTGAGTGTGTGTTATTTAATTGTTTTTGTGGGGTATGTTTTTGGTGGTGTCCTCGGTCTCCTTATTACACTAAGTTGGTCATGAAGTTGTTGTTGTAAGAGAAAGCCTTATCAACCATCTTTTGGCATTGTGCGAGTGTTTGTCAAACTCTTATTAATTTAAAGATTCACACGCGAAAAACGAGTAGTTAAGAATGATCATCTAAGGATTATCAGAATCAGTTCAATCAATGTAGCCAAACACTATAGAAGATTACTAATTAATTATCTTCCACTATTAAAAAACAGATAGAACAACTTTCTAGTATATGGACCACAATCTATCACGTGTGTGATATATATATCTTAGTATCATCATCACTATAAACATGACCCATCATAAAAACTTACTCCATGATTTTAGGAAACAACTACAGTAATCCTAGTACGTACGATAATCAATCAACATTAAATAAAACCAACAGAATCTTAAACAGAACAAATTTGTTGGATTAGAGGGGCTGACCTGAGATGTAGCTCTTCGGAAAAGACTGTTCATCATCTTCACCGATTATTATTTATTGAATTATTGTTATTAGTTAAACACTTAACGATCCAAGATTAGATATATAATGTTTGAAACACAAAAAATATATATAATATAGGAGTAATGTATTTATAGGCAATGTTCTGGAGTGTGATCGAATGGTATTCAAAGAGATAGCTGTTAGTCAGTTACAGATAATGTCGATAAAAGTTGTATAGTTCGTATATGACTTGCTTTCTACCGGTTACTACGGAGTATTTAATAAGTCGTAGTGATCTTGAATTGGATTATTTTATAGTATTTCATGATATTTCATTTTGATTTGGTGACCACAGAGGTGAGTTATTTTAGAAACTAAGTTTTTGTTGTAAACTAGGGACAAATCCCCACCATCCATTTAGTTTGATCTAATGGTAGAGATTAACCTAAGATTTAATAAGACAACCTAAGTCCATGTTTTTTTCTTGTCCTTTTCTCTATCTTATTTATTCANGTGATATTCTGAATATCACAAGTGATATTCTGTATATCACAAGTGATTTTCAACAAATGTTTTGTAACATGAAAATCACAAGTGATATTCTGAATATCACAAGTGATATTCTGAATATCACAAGTGATATTCAGAATATCATAAGTGATTACACGTTTGTTTAATTCACGTTTTATTTTTTTTGCTTTCAAACGTTTTTGTCCATTTTCGTTCGTTTTCATATGTTTTTTCATACGTTTCTGAATATCACAATTGATATTTTTAATATCACAGGTGATATTCTGTTATATTTTAAATATCATTTGTTATATTAGGAATATCAATTGTGATATTAAAAAAACATATGAAAATGGACAAAAACGAAAGAAAACGTATCAAAACGTGCAAAACCATATGAAAATGGACGAAAACGAAAGAAAACGGAGGAAAACGTATTAAAAAGGGCGAAAACGTATGAAAACGTGTAAAAATTGTCGAAAACGTATGAAAACGGACAAAAACATCTAAAAATAGAAATAAAACGGACGTAAACGTATATAAACGTATGAAAACAAACAAAAACAGACGAAAACGTATAAAAATAGACCGAAAACATACAAAAACGTCTGAAAATAGACGGAAACGTAAAAAATGATAAAAACGTATGAAAGCGTAAAAACAAGTCTGAAAACGAACGAAAAAGTATAAAAAAATGGACGAAAACGAAAGAAAACGGTTGAAAATGGACGAAAACGTATGAAAACGAACGAAAATGTAAGAAATTGGATGAAAACGAATGAAAATGGATGAAAACGGACGAAAACGTATGAAAACGAACGAAAATAAGCGTAAAAACAAGTCTGAAAACGGAATAAGACGTATGAAAAATGGACGAAAAAGAAAGAAAACGGATGAAAACGACGAAAACATATGAAAACGAACAAAAACGGATGAAAATGAATGAAAATGTATGAAAACNATGAAAATGAACGAAAAAAAGCGTAAAAGCAAGTCTGAAAACGGAATAAGACGTATGAAAAATGGACGGAAAAGAAAGAAAACGGATGAAAACGACGAAAACATATGAAAACGAACGAAAACGGATGAAAATGAATGAAAATGTATGAAAACAGAACGAAAACGTAAGAAAATAGACGAAAACGGGGAAACGAAAAACGGACGAAAAACTGGTGAAAACGGACGAAAACAGATGATAACATATGAAAACAGACGAAAAAACCTAAACTTATGAAAACGGATGAAAATGGGCGAAAACGTAAGAAAATGGACGAAAGTGCAAGAAATCGGACGAAAACGTATGAAAGCGTAAAAACAAGTATGAAATCGAACGAAAACGTATGAAAAATGGACGAAAACGAAAGAAAACGGACGAAAACGTATGAAAACGAACGAAAACGTAAGTAAACGGACGAAAACGTAAGAAAACGGACGAAAACGTAAGAAAAGAGACGAAAACGCAAGAAAATGGACGGAAACGTATTNGAAAACGGATGAAAACGGACGTAAACTGGTGAAAACGGACGAAAAACTATGAAAACCGACGAAAACAGATGATAACATATGAAAACAGACGAAAAAACCTAAACTTATGAAAACGGATGAAAATGGACGAAAGTGCAAGAAATCGGACGAAAACGTATGAAAGCGTAAAAACAAGTGTGAAATCGAACGAAAACGTATGAAAAATGGACGAAAACGAAAGAAAACGGACGAAAACGTAAGTAAACGGACGAAAACGTAAGAAAAGAGACGAAAACGCAAGAAAACGGACGGAAACGTATTAAAACGGACGTAACCGGGCGAAAACGTATGAAAACGGAAAAAAAATAGATGAAAACGGACAAAAACGTATGAAACCAGACGAAAACGTATGAAAGCGAAAAAAATAATAAAAAGCGTGAACAGAAAAAGTGAATTTAAAAATTAAAAAAAAAAGAAAAAAAAAGAAAAGAAAAGTGAAACAGAAAAAATCGTGAATTTAGAAAGAATAAATAAATTAAAAAAAAAAAATTAAAAAAAAATAAGAACGTGAACTATGAAACAAAAAAGAAAAAAAAAAGTTGAATTAAAAAAAATGTAAACAAATAAGAAAGACAAAAAGACAAAGAAAAAGGGGGAAAAAAGACTTGGACTTAGGTTTATGTATTAAATCTTAGGTTAATCCTCACCATTAGATCAAACTAGATGAATGGTGGGGATTTGTCCCTCAGTTTGTAGCAAAAAACTTGTTTGCAAAATAACTTTTCTCGGTGACCACATTATAATATTATTTCAACTTATCTCTATAAAAAAAATAATAATAATATATAACGTATGTGGCCGCATGAGCGCTCAATCAGTAAGCTATTACGCACTCTTTCACCCCTACCTCCTTTATCATTGAGCGGTTATTTAGGAGCCTTAGCTGGTGATTCGGGTTGTTTCCCTCTCGCCAAAGTTATCAATTTTTACTGAAATAAATTTCTCGTCGCCCAATTGTATATTTGTTTTCGTTTACACCAGTTCGGACCATAATTATTTCTGAAAACTACAAAACATAAACAATGGACCAACCTTTATGCTCAGTTCTCGAGTTGAAAAGGAAAGAAAAAGGAAAGTTTTTTATGTTCTTGAGTTTTTTTTAAGATGAGAAAGGGAATTGGAAGGGAAAATGAAAGGAAGTTTTGTTAATAAAATCTTCCTCCCAAAAATGAGAGGAAAGGGAAAGGAAAATGAGTGTAAAGACTAATATACCATTTTTAAAAGATTTGACATTAATAACTAAAGGGCATATATGTAATTTTACCAAGTTATTTTTCATTTCCTCTCACTCAAGAACATGATTTATGATTACTTTCATCTTCCTTTCCTCTATCTCAAGAACATATTAACTAACACTTACTTTCCTTTTCTCTTTCTTTTCCCTTTCCTATTCTTTTCCATTTCCCTTCACTCAAAACTCGAGAACTGAGCGTTAACTTATTTCATGCAATTCGAATGAAAGGTTTCATGCGAAATAACGATTATACATTTACTTTAAGTGTGGATTTATTTTGTTGAAAGTAAATTAGAAGGATAAAATTGAAATTCCATGACTAGTTTTCTATTCGTATTAGTTTAATATGTTAATGTTAGGTTCACTCTTGTCATTTGATAATTATGCGGACTAAATTTGACCGAAATTGACATAAACGAAAATAAACAAATAGTTGAGCGGCCAATTAATTACTTTCAATAAACGTGTGGCCTATATGTGAAAAACCTATAAATTGAGTACTCTTTTCATATATTAACCCAAAAAAACCTATTTTTGCATCTTTATTTTACTTTTTGTCGGCAAGGATGAATTTAAATTTTACTACTATCTCCATCAAATCTTTTATATAATAAAAATATTACGTCATTTCAGAAGTATTTTGCTAAAACAATATTATTGACAAGGAGAAAAAAATTGGACCAATCAGGTTGCTCTCTTTAAACAAACGGTAAAATCGATCATTATTATTGCTCAATTGAAAGTCAAAATTGAAAAAAAAAAATAGTTAAACTTTGATAAATTTGATGAAGAAATTTGGTGAAATAAAAAATATATAAAAATATATGTGTCAAATTTATGATAATAAAAACTTAAAAAATAAAAGGTAATTAATAAAATATTAGTGGTTTAACTTTTAAATAAGTTACATAAAACTAAATGTAAACTTATAAGTTTTCATATTTTATTAATAATTTTAAAAATCAAACAAGTTAAGTGTTCCCCTTTCTTTTTATATAGACTTCCCTAATGCACACCCTTAGAAGTTAGAACTAGCTTTGAATTAAATTCTAAAGTTGGTCAACAATTAAAATGCATCACTTGGTGTTTAAAAGTAAGGGTATATATATGCAATCTTTAGTCCAAAAAGCCTCAAAGAATTTTAAAAGCTTCTTCCTTGAGATGTTAGAATAGGAGCTGTTTTGACAAATTATGATACATTTGGTTTGAAGACGGGTTTAGGACATATCGAATTTGAATTTGAAGTAAGAAAGATAAAATATATTATTAAATAAATAATTAATTATTTTATAAACATAATATATAAATTTAATACAAAAGGTAGTAATTTAATAATGATGTGATCCACGTAAATAGAACAAAAATATATATACTACATATTTTTCAAAGTATATGACTTGTTTACAAAAACTCATCAAATAATTCGCTTTAATTAAACACCCCAAATAAGGGTGTGAATCCCAATCTTGAAACCCATAAATGCAAACTAAACAATAGATTTCACCAATAAACCCAAATCCAAATTTCACAAACCACACTCACCCTTAAAAGCTTTATGGCCCATTTGGTATTCGGCTTCAAAGAAGTTTAGTTTGATTGATGGTTTTAATCAATTGTTTGGTTTGCATTTTATTCTTTGACACAAGGGTTTGATCTACAATTTCAATTCTCGACTTAGGTAGTGTTTGATTACAACTTAAAATGTATTAATTGAAAGATAGGTAAGTTAATTAAGCTATCAAATGGATGTTTGTTTAGTGCTTAAAATTAACATATGACTTTCTAGAAAAAGCCAGGGAGATGACGGTCTCCAAATTAAGTCATCTCTTTTATCCTAATTTTACATATTTACCCTCCCACTTCTTAACTTTATTTCAAATAAAAGGGTATACAATATTTTTTCTAATTAAGACACTTTATTCAGCACACAAAACAAACAATCATTTATTCATCTACAAACATACATCATATAACTAGACAGACACTTTAATTTGGCATGACTTAATTTAAAAACTAAACAAAAAGGCCCTTGCTCCACTAGATTTGGTGGAATCAAAGGAATCAAATATTTTATTTTATTTTATAAATTTTGTGAACCACATGTTCTTGGCTATGTTTGGTACACAAGATTGTTGAGAGATTGTGCTTATTTTTTCAGAAAATAAGCTACTTAAAAAATAATCCTTGTTTGGCAGACATAACTTATAAGAGATTCTAAAAAAAATAATCTTCCATAATCTCTTAAAACCAAAGGTTACTTCATGTAGCTTATAAAAATAATCTCTTTTTATAATCTCCAGCACCAGCACCATCTCTAGCACCAGCACCAGTTCCAGCAACAGTTACTTTCGCCAAACATACCCCTTGTCTCAATACTTCACTAGAATTAGAATTATTAAATAAATATATTTTCAATTAGTAATTAATTTTCTTTTCTCCTCATTTCTTTCGAACCAAACTCAAATTCAAATCCTATTCAAATGCAACCAAACGGACCCTTAATTATTCACACCAAATAAAGCTATTTATTGTAAGAACTTCTTTTTTCAAAATAAAAAGTTTTGTTTGTTTGTTTGTTTTTTTTTTTTTTTTTTTTAACAAAAATAAAAAGTTACCAGCTCTTAAAAAGCTATCAAAAAGCTAGTGGCAAACAGTCCGCACAGTAAGAAAATCACATAAATTATGGGTGACTTGTTCAGTCAAAGGCAAATTAGATCACGTAACTAAAACCATAATCTAAGTTAAAACTGTACTTTGAAAAACTGTTTTGCTTATAAATATCACACTCCGTATCAAACCTGCTCTCCGAATCTTGTGGAAGACAAATATTGGAACACATCTAAATACCTCTGAACCCTTCTTCAGCTTTCCTCACACTCTGCTCATCCCTGTGCACAAGAACTGTTTATAAGGTTTTGTTATTATCAAAATACTACGTATTATTTTCAGTAAAATATTTATGTTTATCTATGTATAGATTATTGTATATCTATGGTAATTACGTACTAAGGATTGTTTTGTTTTCGTTTCTATCTACAATACAATGATGCATGATGTGATCGTGAGGTTTGCTTATTAGTTGAGGAGTTTGGATTTTCCTTAGTTGTGTCTTTGTTCCAAGAGCAGAACAAAACTTTTTTGAACCGTAATATGTTAACACATTCCGATAGACCAGGTGCATTTAAGATGTATTTAGGAAAAAATTATGTTTTTTTTTTTTTCAAAAATTAACACTACATCGAAAAAATCCATGGGCCCGGGACCCGTGGGAAACCCTCTGGCTCCGTCCCTGTCCAAGAGCATGGATCCTTCTTCGTTTACCGTTCTTATTAGTTTATAGTGGTGGGTTGCAACTTGTAACCCTTAAGTCGCTGCAACTCTGTAGATGACATAAAATTTGTAATGACATAACATAAATAATACTGTATAGTGTTGTACTTTTGTATGCTAAAACTTTTGTTTGTATATACTGTAGTTGTTTGGCGAAGTAGTGGTAATTTGTAATGACGTAATATTATAACTTCGGTTCACTTTTACTCAAGCTTTTGCTATCAAATCATTAAAGTAATCTCTGCTGTTGAAACCATTATATTATAACTTCGGTTCAAATCATCTTTGATGAATCCAAAACAGAGCAAGTTGTTGTCTATGCTCTATATTTTCATTTGTGGAGTTTTAGTATATCCTGAGTTTATGAATGTATTTAGTGTTTTCTGAGTACTTATTGGAGAGCCTCCCTTAGGTTATGTGGGTTTATTGCTCATTATCAGACTATATTCACTTCATTTTTTATTGGACTATGAATAAGTATCTATTATATACTTCAATTTTAAAGTGGATGTTAAACATGTGTACATGTGTGTTGTGGATTGGAAGAAGTTCTGAAATGAGTTGTATTATGTAACGATTGATTCTGTAAACATATGCCTCCTTCCCTTCTTTTGCGATTGTGGCTGTGTTATTGAGTTTTCATTTCATGTGAGTTATACTATTGGGTTATACTAGTAATAACTTTATTTGGCATCCATATCCTCTTTTTGTTCACTATGATTAATATGAAATTTTCTTTTCTTTCTGTTGGCAGTTCAATAGAAATATGGCCAGAATTCCAAGTTTGAATAGGGGTGCTAAAGCTCTTATTGCAGCAGGACTTATTGGAGGCGCTGGCCTCTTTACTGCTTCTAATGTTCTTTACAATGTTGAAGGAGGTCATAGGGCAATCGTATTTAATCGTTTTGTTGGTGTGAAAAACAAGGTAGAAGTCTTGTTTCAAGTAAACATAGTTGCAACCCTTATGCTCTAGACAGTAGACACAATTTAGCGAAAGTAAACTATAGCTGCATAGTTGGTTCAAGGAGCTCGTATAGTCGTATGGCCATCATTATCAATCATGATGACTGTATGTGCAGGTTTATCCTGAAGGAACACATGTGTTAATCCCATGGATAGAGAGACCTGTCATCTATGATGTTCGTGCACGCCCACATCTTGTTGAGAGTACATCTGGGAGTCATGACCTCCAAACGGTGAGTTTTGCTTTTTAATCTCAATCAATTTATCTAAGAAGAATGTCTCTTACCCGTTTACATACTTTGACTTCTTCTTTCTACAAAAGAATATTCATGTCTTAGTATATTTGTTCTATTTTCGTCATACTATATTATTTGTTTCGTCGGTGATATCTTCTCTGTTCAACAGTAACAGTTTTAGGTCCTACTTATATTGTGGAGGGTAAATGAAGATCTAGTTTACGGATCTATTTAAAAGATGGGAAAATGCGGTCGGGCAGGTAGGGCAATGGTTCAAAACATGTAACTTTTAAGTACTAGATGGGTCGGGTTACGCACAAACACTTTGGTCAAATTTCTTAATAAAATGTTAAAACTACCTCACACATTAATAAGATCATAAAAAGTTGGTTTCAAGTATTTTAAAGGAGTTAGGATATTATATGCATAAAAAATTACACTTTGGACTAATTTCAACCCATTCCACTCGTTCTATTTAGCTAAGTTCATTGATTTACACCGTTTGAGACAACATAACTCAATGTGACTAACTGTTTGGAAAAGTGTCACCTCTTATACATTCTATACGATGTATTTTAATCGTGAATATACTAGTTTTGACAATCGTTTCTCGTTTGTTATTCAGGTGAATATCGGTCTTCGAGTACTTGTAAGGCCTGAGCCTGATCAACTTCCTACAATCTACCGTACTCTTGGGCAAGACTATAATGAAAGAGTACTGCCATCAGTTATCCATGAAACTCTCAAGGCTGTGGTTGCGCAATACAATGCTAGCCAGCTCCTCACCCAGAGAGAGGTTAGCAACATAATTGATTATTGCTGCACACAACATTTGCTAACTCCTGGTCTAATTCTTTATTGTCTTAGGAAATGATATCAGTTTAGTTTTTCACTTTTCCAGAATAATATGTTCTTTCTAGCATAAAGGCATGATTATCCGAATATCCTTTCACAATGCTACTAGAGGTGGAAAAGTGTCAGATTGTGGTCAAACCTAGTAATACAATGATATAGGAGGTTTTAGACATTCAACTAGAACTTTAGTGACTTTCAAACCATTTGACTCACTGCCTTTTTACTTTTGAAGTTGCAGTACATAGCTTGACCCGTTTCAAACAAAAGATAACCCAAGTTGACTCATTTATAGGAAAGGGTCAATTAGGTCGAAATTGCTACCTATAATTTTTATAAAACATAAATTATTATTTATCATTTTCTAATTGAAAAAGATGAAGACTTTATCTTCGAAGCATGGGATATTGAATTTTTTCTGAACCCTAAATCAAGTACATGGGCATGCAGCACTGACGGTGTCACTGAATTTTATACTACATATATAACAGATTCTGTATTTAAACAATTCAGAGGGATATTGTTTAAATTTTGTTAAAAACATTGAGATATCAGAGCTAAGTTTTTAGCAGAACATGCCTTGTGGCTATGATAGATATGAACTGACAAAGCCCCACAAAAATTCTTCTTTGATTTTTTGGACTGATATGTGTCGTTTGGCTCTAGGTTCTTTATTAACTTAAGACACAGAAATACACACCACTGTATCGTAAAGATTAGAGAGGGAGTTTTTGACCAGTTTACCTGTTTTAATGAGTTGAATAAGGTCACATTTTATCTCTGTTATGTCCTGTTAGTGAAAATATTTGTGTTTTGGGTGACTAAACCATTAATGGTATTTGCAGAATGTTAGCCGTGAAATACGTAAACTTGTAATCTCTAGACTTGCATCATTTAACATTGCCCTTGATGATGTGGCAATTACAATGCTAACCTTCGGGAAAGAGTTCACACATGCTATAGAGGCTAAGCAAGTTGCAGCACAAGAAGCCGAGAGAGCCAAGTTTGTTGTGGAGAAAGCTGAGCAAGAAAAACGTAGCGCCATTATAAGAGCTCAGGTGAATCATGATTCTCCATTTATATCCGGTTCGATGTTTTAGAAAAGAACTATATTTCCCCACGACAAGGTATGCATTCTGAGGTAGGGAAATTGATACGGCTCAAAATGAGTCAGAATTGCTGCGTGAATGTGACTGTCAAAATGTCATCTTCATTAAGCATGGCTAAATGGGGAGATTGGGCAGGTTAATTAAAGCTTCAAATTTCAAAACATGTTGGACCACGTTGCTATCACTTGTTTGTATTTTTCATCATCTGTGATAATCATAAATGTGCAAACTATGATTTTAGTTATATCTAATTATGAATGAAATCTAATCATAATAAAGCATTTTAGGAGCTTTTATGCATCTCAATACACTTGGGATAAATTTCAAACTTGTTTATATCCAAAATGATGTAAATGGGTCAGAAGTGGCATCTATATCTAAAATAAATTTGATTCTTTTGTTATATGGAGTTTCTCATGTGTATTTGCAATTATCTTTCTTTCAACACCAGGGTGAGGCTAAGAGTGCGCAGCTGATTGGAGAGGCTATTGCCAACAACAAGTCGTTTATTGCGCTCAGAAAAATAGAAGCTGCAAGGGAGATAGCTCAAAGAATAGGGAAATCTCAAAATCGTGTGCTACTGAACTCGGATGAACTTTTGCTAAACCTCCAATCGTTTAACCTTGAAAACAAGTAAAATGGCGACTCTTCTTGAGCCATGTTACTTCACCAACAGACTGCCACTAGTAAACAATGTAGTGGGAAGCGGCTTTTTTTGCTGTTGTTAGACCACGTTTATCTTGAATAAAACAGAACTTCTTTCAGAGTTTAAACTAGGCTAATGGTATGATAATGTATCATAGTTGTCACTATTTCATTCTATATGTATCAAACAAAAAAAGTTGCATTTATCTCCCTTATAGTTTTTTGACATATTTTGTGTAGTGATAACCATTTTACCCTTCAAATTACATAAATGGTCCATGTTGTTTTGTGAAAATTATATCCACCGTCCCTAGGGTAAGTTACATTAATGGTCCTTGTGTTTTGACGAAAATTGCATCAATCGTCCCTAAACTTTTTTTTTTTTTTTTTTTTTTTTTTTTTTTTTTTTTTTTTTTTTTTTTTTTTTTTTTTTTTTTTTTTCACTCCTTATTGTTTTTACCTGTTACGTTTTTATATACGTATTTATTTACTTTTTTAAATACATTTTTATGTTTTTATCTATGTTTTTATGTACATTTTTATATACTTTTTTATATACATTTTTATGTACGTATTTATATGAGTTTTTATCTACTTATTTATATACGTTTTTGTCTACATTTTATCTATTAACCAAAGTGATCCATTTTTTATACATTTTCATCCGTTTAAATACGTTTTCGTCTGTTTTATACATTTTATGCGTTTTCCTCTGTTTTTATACGTTTTCGCCTGTTTTTATACGTTTTTGCCTATTTTCATACATTTTCATCCGTTTTTATATGTTTCATTTGTTTTTATACGTTTTCGTCCATTTTTGTACGTTTTTATCCATTTTTATACGTTTTCGTCTATTTTTTTACGTTTTTATCCGTTTTTTACGTGTTCGTCGGTTTTATACGTTTTCGCTTATTTTAATACTATTTCGTCTGTTTTTATATGTTTTCATCCGTTTTTATACGTTTTCATCCGTTTTTATACTAATATCAGTCTTATAGTCCTGACAAGGATCAATCGGCCATGGCTGCAAAGTTAATAAGTTGCCCTGCCAAGAGATAATCTCACTTTCTCCAAAAGTCTAAAAAACATTTAAAGTCTATCATCACAACATCTTACATTACCCTACGAGGATAAACTGTATAGCATCGGTACCTATGAGCACATATAAGCATTTAAACGATACGTCAAATATTAAACAAACTAAATACATATCCAAAAATACTTTAAAGGATATCACGTAACACTTATGACGACAGATTGTACATAATGTATAGAATGGACGCTTATGAGCACAAAAAACACATAGCCATAAATTTACTAACAACACAGAAGCTAAAATAGCAACAACTTGTAGCATACCATGTAAAATCAGCAAAAGCTTAAACAAACAACATAGGGTCAATACAGTACTTATAACCACATATCAAACTTTAAAAACAGTATAAAGCCAACACCTATGAACAGTCTTTAAAAAGCATGTTAAAGTTTAAAACACATCAGCCTTCAATAACAACAAAAAAAATAAAATAAAATAAAATAAAATAAATAAAAATAAAAAATAAAATCAAACCCTCAAATTAAACGACATATATTTTTTACTTGACACTACAATTTCAAAACCACCTAAAAATTATTATAAAAAAATCTCATAAATTGTTAGGGTTTATAAACTTACAATTCGAAATAGGGATCAACCTCCTATGTGCAATCCAAGATTTTTTTTATGTATAATCTTTTTTTTCTCTCAAACCCGAAATTAGGCGTCAATATGTGTTTTGATCTTATATCTCCGAGTTACTACAAAGAAACTAAGAAAGTGATGATCTGATGCACATGTGTTTTTAGGACTATGTATTTAATATACGTATAAAGGAAAAGCAAAAGCAAAAGGAAAAGCAAAACAACATTATTTTCAGCCAAAACTACTTTATACAGAGTAATACAAAATAGCGTCGTATTCGGGCATATAAAGAACTAGAAAAGAAAACCCAAAACAATGTTGTTTTAAAGCAACACTAAACGGCGTTGTTTTCCACAATAAATGTATAATAGAGTAATTTTAGAACCTAAACTAGTTAACTTTTATTTATCAACCAGTATACTCATTTGACCAATTTAATTAGGGATTTGCTAATGGATGCCTAATGTAAAGTTATTGAAAGTTTAATTGTATTAAATTGAATATCACATTTAATTATAATAAATTTACACATATTTAATTTCACTAGACGAGTACCCGTGCATAGCAACAGGACTTTTTGGCGGCAGATAATTTTAGTGATAAAAAAAAAGTTTATGGGTTAAAAATGAAACATAATAAAAGTTTGAGGATTTGGGGATTAAACATAATGTTTTGAAACCCGGTGCAACCCGGGTGATTCAACCGGTTGAATTCCTGTCGAAAATGGGTCAATTTAAACCGGGTCAACCAGTCGGGTTGGGTTGAAAACGGGTCAAATTAAACCGGGTTTGAAGTGTCCTAGGTCAACCCGATTTTCGATGTGTACTAATAGTTTCTTTTGAAACATATGTTTTCAACATTTCCTTTTTTAAATGCATTTTTGTCGAAAAGGAAGTTTGAGGGTATTAATCACACGTTAAATGCATGTATGTATAGTTAAAAAATGCCTCGTGCGTTCATTAGCAAATCCCATTTAATTAAACTATACGAGTACCCGTGCATAGCAACGGGATTTTATAGCGACAGATGGTTTATTGATAAAAAAAGTTTATAGGTTATAAACGAAAAATAATAAAAGTTTGAAGATTTGGGGATTAAACATAATGTTTTGAAATCTGGTTCGACCTTGGTGGTTCAACCAGTTGTGTAACACCCCCAAAATTCGTACAGCGGAAGACTTACAAGCTTTCAGGGTGCTACGGGAAATTGGTATCATCACAAGAATAGATAACAATATAACATAGATGCAAATGTAAACAAGGTCAACGTAAGGTTAAAGTTTACATTCATCCAAAATCTTTTAAAAGGAAAGCCCATAATTAATAAAAGTAAATTCAGTCTTTAAAAAGCATGTTAAAGTTTAAAACACATCAGCCTTCAACAACAACAAAAAAAATAAAATAAATAAAAATAAAAAATAAAATCAAACCCTCAAATTAAACGACATATATTTTTTACTTGACACTACAATTTCAAAACCACCTAAAAATTATTATAAAAAAATCTCATAAATTGTTAGGGTTTATAAACTTACAATTCGAAATAGGGATCAACCTCCTATGTGCAATCCAAGCTTTTTTTTATGTATAATCTTTTTTTTCTCTCAAACCCGAAATTAGGCGTCAATATGTGTTTTGATCTTATATCTCCGAGTTACTACAAAGAAACTAAGAAAGTGATGATCTAATGCACATGTGTTTTTAGGACTACGTATTTAATATACGTATAAAGGAAAAGCAAAAGCAAAAGGAAAAGCAAAACAACATTATTTTCAGCCAAAACTATTTTATACAGAGTAATACAAAATAGCGTCGTATTCGGGCATATAAAGAACTAGAACAGAAAACCCAAAACAATGTTGTTTTAAAGCAACACTAAACGGCGTTGTTTTCCACAATAAATGTATAATAGAGTAATTTTAGAACCTAAACTAGTTAACTTTTATTTATCAACCAGTATACTCATTTGACCAATTTAATTAGGGATTTGCTAATGGATGCCTATTGGGCACTTTTTGGAATGTAAAGTTATTGAAAGTTTAATTGTATTAAATTGAATATCACATTTAATTATAATAAATTTACACATATTTAATTTCACTAGACGAGTACCCATGCATAGCAACAGGACTTTTTGGCGGCAGATAGTTTTAGTGATAAAAAAAAGTTTATGGGTTAAAAACGAAACATAATAAAAGTTTGAGGATTTGGGGATTAAACATAATGTTTTGAAACCCGGTGCAACCCGGGTGATTCAACCGGTTGAATTCCTGTCGAAAATGGGTCAATTTAAACCGGGTCAACCAGTCGGGTTGGGTTGAAAACGGGTCAAATTAAACCGGGTTTGAAGTGTCCTAGGTCAACCCGATTTTTGATGTGTATTAATAGTTTCTTTTGAAACATATGTTTTCAACATTTCCTTTTTTAGTTTCAGCTTTCATTTTTCACTTTTCGGGTTTTCCTTTATATATAGTATAGAAGTATATATTAAATGCATTTTTGTCGAAAAGGAAGTTTGAGGGTATTAATCACACGTTAAATGCATGTATGTATAGTTAAAAAAATGCCTCGTGCATTCATTAGCAAATCCCATTTAATTAAACTATACGAGTACCCGTGCATAGCAACGGGATTTTATAGCGACAAATGGTTTATTGATAAAAAAAGTTTATAGGTTATAAACGAAATAATAAAAGTTTGAAGATTTGGGGATTAAACATAATGTTTTGAAATCTGGTTCGACCTTGGTGGTTCAACCAGTTGAACCGCTCCGATCGAAAAACGGGTCGATTTAAACCGGGTGAACTTGCCGAGTTGGGTCGAAAACGGGTCAAATTAAACCGGGTCAACCTACCGGGTTTGAAGCATTCCGGGTCAACCCGGTTTTCGATTTGTATTAATAGTTTCCTTTTGAAATATATGTTTTCAACATTTCTTTTTTCAACTTTTCACTTTTCAGTTTTTTCTTTCGGGTACCCTTTGACGATTAACAAGAGAAATAGATCTCAATGAGGCCTGATTCACCAGTTTGTATCTGTTTCAACGGGTCCTCTCTACTTCGTTTTCAGATGGCTTTTATTGGTTAGCTGAACCGGTGGCGACACCGGTTCCCGCTTGAACCTGTTGGCCCCTTCATGTTTCAAAACTATATATACCATCAACTTGTTAGGTTGTATGAAGCTTTGTATGTTTTATTAATTTGTATAATGTGTATAATAACGGGTCCTCTCTGGTTCATTTTCGGATGGCTTTTATTGGTTAGCCAAACCGGTGGCGACACCAGTTCCGAGTTGAAGGTTGGTCCCGTCCGATTTTCAAAACTATATGTACCATCAACTTGTTAGGTTGTATGAAACTTTGTGTGTTTTATTAATTTGTATGATGTGTATAATAACATGTTCTTTTCATTTTAGGATGTTTTAAAAATAACATTAAATTAGTGTTTTTAATTATTTTATATGGATTATGTTGTAGCTTGTTTAAATTATACATTATGAAAAAAATATTGTACTTTTAGTAAGTGACGTTTTAATTGGTTGTATTTAATTTGGTAGATATGCTTTTAATTAATTGTACAATGTGAATAAATCAATATACTTTTAAGTATTGTGGTGTTTTAATAAGAGTATTAATACATTTCAATTTTCTCTCTCATTTGACCATGTTGATCCCCCCTTTTTCTTTGTCTTTTTTTATTCATATCTTTTTATATCTTCTTTTTTTATTTTTTTCTCTTTCTTTTTTTTTCACGCTTAAGAATTCTTGTTATTTGTTTCCTTTTTTGTTGTTCTTTTGCTTCTTTTTTTAGATTCGTCATCTTTTCATGTTGTTTTTCTTTTTGTTTCTTTCTTTTTTCTTTTTTCTAATTTCACTTTTTATAACATTTTTTTCGCTTTATAATTTTGTCTGTTTTCATACAATTTTCGTCCTGTCTTTCATAACGTTTTCGTCCGCTGTCTTTTTTACAAGTTTTCGCCCTTTTTCGTCCGTTTTCACTACGTTTCTTGTCCAGTTCAACGTTTTCATCCGCTTTCTTACGTTTTCGTTCCGTCATCGTCCTCTATTTCTATGTTTTCGTACATTCTCATTAAGTTTTTTTCATTAAATTCTCTCTCTT
>LBNU01014446.1:16227-45199 GCA_014162995.1 Artemisia annua | reverse complement strand
AAAAAAAAGAAAGAAAGAAAAATAAAAGAAAGAAAGATATAAAAAGAATGAATAATAAAAAAGACAAAGAAAAAGGGGGAAAAAAACATGGACTTATGTTTCTCATTTAATCTTAGGTTAATCCCTACCATTAGATCAAACTAAATGGGTGGTGGAGATTTGTCCCTTGGTATGCACCAAAATAAGAGTATGCATTTGAATTTTCCTCATATAAAAGAGGTGCTCATAATTTTTTTTCTTCATTTGAAATGTATGCCGAAAACATTTCTTATTCATTCTTATTTTTATTTTTATCATTCTTTTAACACGGTTGTCGGTTGATAAATGGGTCGGTCATAATTTGGGTCGAGGCATATCAACCCGAACTCAACTCGATTGACTAAACATGTCATTTGGTTTTCTTTTTAGATTTGGGCGGTCAAAGTAAAAGTGAGTTGAGTTTGGATACTTTAATCCTTGTCGGAAAAAGTAAACAATGGAGGAACAAGAGCAGGGCTCCTCCTCCTCCGACGTTTGCCCAATTTGCCTGTCACAAATCCTTCAAGAATCATATTTGGATCAATGTTTATGTTTCCGTACGTATCTCTTTCTTTAGTACTATTGTTTTATTTTTCCTTTTTTAGTTGGGGGGTGTTTGTTTGGGTATGCTTAGTGATAGCTTGTAGAAAAGTGCTTATTGGCTTTTTGACAGAAAATTGTGTTCCAAATATTGTGCTGGTTCGTAAGTATATGGCTAAATTTATAAGCTTAGTATAACTATAAGGCTAGATTATTTTTGCCCTTTTCTCCCTGTTGTGGTCTATGTTAATTAGTGGCGAAGCTAGAAAATTTTGAGTGGGGTCGGGATCTAAATTTTTTTTTTCCTAACGCTATTTTTCGGGTAATATGTTCGGGTCGGTGATTCGATTCGTGTCGGGTCAAAAATTAAATACTATTATTATAAAAAAAAAGTTTCAATCACTAAAAAACTAAACATTTGTCCAAAGACAACTAAACATTAAAAATGAGACAAACCGTTGGTACCTGGTTCGATTGCAAGTATCCGGACCAATAACCGGTTCGCTTGTTGAACCTTTTTGACGTTTACTATCTTGAATTTCATCATCAATTCCTTCTACTTGTTGTTCTTCATTCTTTCTTTTAAAAAATGAAGTTATGGTTTTATTCTTCACCATAGTCACAATCAATAAATCTGTCCTACACCTACATAAATTGCAAAGAACTTATATTAGTGGTACACAATCTATAAATCTGTCCTAATTTCTACTAAATCCCTAATTTCTACTAAATCCCTAATTTCTACAATTCTACTAAATCCCTAATTTCTACTAAATCCCTAAATAAAAGACAAGTAGATAATAGATTTAAAGACAACAAACCTGACCAGAAGGGCCGCTGAGGTGGTGGTCGGCCGTCGGCGGNCCCCCCTACATAGCTGCGCCTCTGATGTTAATCAGAATTTGCCGAAAACCCAAAACACCATCTCTTACAGCCTGTTTCTTTAATTCTTTCATATCGTGTTACAGTTTCAAATCACAATGTTAAGCCTCTATAATAGCGCCTTTTTCCTCTGTATATTTATGTTTAAGTATCTGCATATGGTCATTTTAAGATTGACTAACTGTATCGCAATATGATTCTTTTGTAGATAAGTTTTGTTATAACTGCATCCTTCGATGGGCTAAAGTCGTTGCCAGTACGTATTCTACTCGTCAATCCTCTGTAAAGTGTCCCCTTTGTAAGGTTTGTCATACATAGCTCTTTTGCATCCGTTATTGAAATTCTTGTATAACAATCTTTCGTTGTTGCTTATTCTAGTTTTTACAAAGTTGAAGGTCGTGTTAGTTATTTTCTTTAAGTGGTATTTTGCAGACCAAAAGTTCATTGATTATATATGAATATGATGGAGTTACTTTCAAACAGCATCCTATCTATCAGAAACCAGAAAATAGGTAAATAAAATGTGTACACTTTTATATTGTTTGTCCTTCAGTGTCATGTTCAAACGTTGTAAGCTTACATCGCGCTATTTGTTGTATTTGTAGCATTTTCTTTACGAAACTTCACAAGTACAGATTACAGTGCTACTACGTTGAGCCAGGTATGTTAGCTTGATATGCTTCATGCTGTATTTGTATATTTTCTGCTAAATGCTTATAAATGTTGTGTATCAGGTAATTCAATTGGCGATATTAATGTATCGCGCTATTGGAAGTCTTATAAATATCGTCAGCCAAACAAGTGGTTGTATAGTTGGGTGAGCAGAGAGATCCAAGCGTTGATTCAGGTTCACTTCATTTATTTCTTGGGAGTCTACTGTTACATCTCTTATGTCTGTTACTTATTTGATCTGCTTCTTGTGTCATCTTCTTTGTAGGAAAACGACGTCGATGTTATTGTGCATCACATTGTTGGAGTCATTGATTCATGGAGACGGTATAGTTCCTTCCCCCGTCATATCAGTTTCCATGTTATAAGTGGGGCTTATAAATTTATTTATTTGTTAGAAGAAGTTACACCTAAATGTGCAATGGTTAGTAACTAAGCATTGTTATTTGGGGGCACCAATTATATTAAAATATATTGTTTCGTTACCCAATGCCAAAGAAATTGCGACATTTGATTGACTATTAGTCAACTACTATCTGATATATGTATCAATAATGTCAAAGTGAGAATTTTATGGACTAAGATCAGAGGTGGCAACATGGGTTGGTTGAGCATGTTGGATCACGGGTCGAAACAGGTGTGGTTGGGTTGATGCACAAACACTTTTGGTTTTAGATATGACTCAAGAAACTGCATTTTATATGATAATCTAAAATTCTAAATAATTGAAATAAAACGAGTTTGGAGATTTATGCCTTGTGAATACATATTGGGTGACTTTCGTCCCGTTTCCTATTTGACCTGTTTATCCATGAACGGGTCTAAATTGCCACCGCTAAATGAGTCCAATTGAAAGCCAATATAATTGATTTAGCCTTTTGACCCTTTTATGCATAAATGAGTCAAAATTGTCACCTCGAGCTAAGATCATATACAATGGGTAAATCAGTAGTATTAAGCCGGAAGGTTAAAATTAGCGTAAAATTGAAACAGTGCAAACAATACAGGACATCTGAGGATGAAATTTGTTGCAATTTTCATGTTATAGATGTAGTTTTTGCTATATACATGGATTAACATTGACGATTTCTATTTCAGAAACGAACCAAAGGCGCCTAAACTTTCACCTGAATCAAAACAAGAAGAGTTCAAGAACATAGTAGCAGATGCTGCAAAACGTTTCTTAACAGGGAGAACGGATCGATTTGTGAATGAGCTGGAAATATTTTTGGCTTCAGAATTAAACATTGAAGCATATGATAAAGTGTATGTCAACCACTTGGGGTGGAATATTCCCGAGATAAGTAACGAGGAAGACGAAGAACCTGAAGAACGAAACCCCTTAATTCCGTTATTGTCTTTTTCTGACGAGGACCTTGATGAAACTACTTGAATATATCTACAAACTTTAAATTGTTCTTGTACTATACAACTTCATGTAAAATATACAATTTTTTAGTGGATGAAACTAGTATAAATTGACATGATAGCTCTCAAATACACTTCATGTTTATATGTTTATGAATTATGAGCAACAAAGCAAGAAAAATGCTAACATGTATTTACATGATTTATGTCAGTAAATTGTATTAAATTTTGTCGATATTTATTCTGTCAATCAGTAAAACTTTAGTTAAACTGTCAAATGTCACATGTTTGGACTTTCAAAATTTTCTTGTGGATGAAATGGCATCCATATCCTTTTAAGTCAAAAGCTCTGTGTGTGGTGCCCACACCAAATTCCACCCCTATTTTATCTTCTTCTTCAGCTAGAATTCATTTACACACAGATAAAGATGAACATGGCAGTGAACACTGGTAATTATGGAGCTTTCATGGAGGAATTCGTCCTTCCACCGTCACCAACCTCATCATCTCCTCCACTGAGTAGCCTCACCTTTGCTGTCAAAGACATGTTAGTTTCCTTCAATTTAATGCTGATAAATACTTAAGCTCTGAGTTTCTCGATAGCTGATACTGCGGTTACATTGTTTTGATTGTGATATGATTTGCTATAGTTATACTTTAGACTATAGAAATTTTGAGATTGATTTTGCAACACTATCATAGAGATGCAATGTACTATATTTGGTGCTGTTTTTTTGGCTATATCAATTTCTACCTCTTGATATGTTTTGGATTTGATTAGGACCAAGCTAAGCTCGGTGGGTAATCAATCCTCCAATTAACGTGGAAAGCTAGGATTTAAAATAGCCTTCGATGAGGACCGGTAATTGTATTTAACCAAATAGTGTTTAGAGGATTAAGGAGGAAGAAGATTATTCATTTATTCATACTTCTCTTATGACTGCATTTGCTGAAATGTAAAAGAGACCTCATACTTATAGAAATGACATAAATGACCCCATACTTGACTTAGACACGCAAGTACGTAACAACACTTAACTACATGTTGGAAAGATTGTTTTGTTTACAACACATAACAATGCAGATGACTGACACATAAAGAAGTTTCTTATTGAGAAGCTTAAGAAAGAATTGGGACAGAGGGAGTAAAATTTATCAAAAAGTTGATCGCCAAAGTTTAGTTAAACTTTCTTGTAGTTCATTATACATGATCCTGATGACCACGTAATTAAATCTTCTGATTCCTATCAGTTTCCTGGTTGAAGTGATTTATGTTGAAAGTACGTGAAATGATAACCTATGAACTCGAGACCGCTGTACTTGTACACCCAACATTTTTTAGTTATTCTTATCACTTAAACTATGAATTTATACTTGCATACAGTATCGTTAGGTTATCTTATTTGTATTATTACATGTTAATATTATAATGCTTCTTTTGATACCAAATGAGACAAATCTATTAATCAAGATGCGACTAAACTATTGATTGGGCATAGTACTTACTGAAGTTCTTTGTAATTTTGCCTCCTCTGTTAGCAAATTATAAACTACAAGTTATAATGATAACCGTGGGCAAATATAGATGTTCAACTTGGAGAATTCCCCTGAAAATGAAACATTGCAAATGCTAGCGATATCTCAGAAAACAAAATGATGCAATATAGCGGGAGTAAACGATAACATAATGTTAATGACTGTTTGATTCACTAGTAATTTTGTGTTTGCGATTTTCTTTATTATTAAATTTGAAATGAAAACAGATTTGACATGGAAGGTTACGTGACTGGATTCGGGAATCCAGATTGGTTAAGGACTCACTCTGCTGCTACATCCACAGCTCCTACTGTTTTGGCCATGTTGAATGCAGGTGCCATTTGTGTTGGCAGAACTGTCATGGATGAAATGGCTTACAGGTCAGATATGCGTGTATGAACTTTATTTACTCAACATGAAAAAAGTATGAAAGATTTTAACTACTTTAACAACGAAATAATGTTTTGGGCAGTATAAATGGAGAAAATGTACATTATGGAACTCCAATAAATCCATGTGCACCAGACCGTGTTCCTGGAGGATCATCAAGTGGCTCTGCTGTAGCAGTTGCTGCTATGCTTGCCGATTTCTCTTTAGGTCAGTTGCATTTTAGTACTCTAGAAGCTCTTAGTAATTCAGTTTTCAGTAGTCTTAAGGAGTTCGATATGTGTAGGAACTGACACTGGAGGAAGTGTAAGAGTACCTGCATCATACTGTGGAATATTCGGGTTTCGTCCTTCACATGGTATTGTTTCAACAGAAGGAGTTATTCCCATGGCACAGAGTTTTGATACCGTTGGTAAGTGATGTAAATTTTAATTAATACAGTAATGAATAGAATCATGCATATGATATAATTGAAATATGTGGAACATATGGTATAAAACATGCATTCGTCAAATCTATGTAGGATGGTTTTCTAGGGATCCCGGGACTTTAAACCGTGTTGGGAAGATACTATTGCAGTTGCCTGATGAAAAAGTTGTGCACCCTAGTCAAGTTTTGATTGCTGATGATTGTTTTAAGCTTCTAAGTATCCCAAGTGCCCGAGTGACCAAAGTTATTTCTGCATCAATAGAGAAGTTATATGGAGGTAATGATTTAGTTTTTTTTTATTTTATTTGCAGTACTTTTTTTAGCTGTCATGTACGTCTCAAGGTGCCCAAAAAGATTAATGGCATTCAAATCTATGCAGAAAGTTCCACATGTAGAAACAACGTTATAAGAAACAAAAGAAGTGGATTTAATAGAGGTAAAACACGAGTCATAAAAAAACACCCTTAAGAGTCATTTTTTTTATCAGTGCAGGTCACATATTACAGCCTATTAG
Organism: Artemisia annua; assembly: GCA_014162995.1. Taxonomy (NCBI): domain Eukaryota; kingdom Viridiplantae; phylum Streptophyta; class Magnoliopsida; order Asterales; family Asteraceae; genus Artemisia; species Artemisia annua. The sequence goes on along the minus strand of LBNU01014446.1, from coordinate 38,856 downwards.
CCTTGGAGACTATGTTGAAAGCGAAGTTCCAAGTTTGAAGCACTTCATGGAAAATAAAATTGAAAATGAAGAATTTAGCATAAAATCTTTAGTAGCTCTCTCTACCGCCATGCGATTGCTACAAAGGTTTGCATCTTGAATTTACTTCGGTACTACTTTTGAGGCCAAAAGTTCAAATCCGCCTTGCCTTTCCCTTTCTTGTTATTTCAGCTTTCTAAATTTTGAAAATTCCTGAAACTGTGCTTTAACCATACTGCATTTTTCACTGCACCTTTCGATCATGATAAACGCCAACACTAATATGGCATTTGGATCACGTTTTTAGCTACATTCTGATTATTTTTTGTTTCTGTTTCAACGTCAATTACAAGGAAAAGTGGTGACAATATGCTAAGTATGATCACTTTATTCAACCTATCGTATCTTTATTGGATTGGGCGGTCATATCTTCATTTGATGCCCTTCTATCAAGCAATTACAGCAACATCTTAATTTCTTATCATGAGTAGGTCGAATTGCCAAAACAGATAGGGCCATCATGGGCAGGATTAGCATCTAAACGTAGCTTATCGGACAATATTAGTGGTTTTCAATACTGTATTTTGAAATTTCTTTGAATAACAGGTGCACGCAAAGAAGAATTTGAACAAGTGATCTCTGTAGTTTTCCGTCTTGAGGATGAACTATACGCTATATTTGAATCTAAGGATTGATTGATGTTAATTTTTCCTTGTTAAGCACAGGTTTGAGTTTAAGAACAACCATGCTGAGTGGGTGAGGACAGTGAAACCTAAGCTGGGTCCAGGTATATCACAAAGGGTGCTTGAGGCCCTTAACACCACAGATGAACACATTGACGTGTGTGTGTCCGTGAAGACCCAACTACAGGAAGCTCTCTCTCGTCTTTTAGAGGTATACCATCCTCTCAGGTCTTCAAAACTAGTCTTATTTTGTATTTCTCCGAGTAATTATTGCAACAAAAGGTAACCAAGTCTTATTTTACCCGTAGACATGTAACAATTTTCAGAAAATACAGTTTAATGTAATCGCCAACCTTGCCACTAGCTTTTTTGGGCGTCACAACAAAAAAGTCACCAGCCACATCATCATAATGACTTGGTAACATGTAAGGATTCACTTGAATCAAAAACTTTAAAAGTTTAGGTTTTTAGCAAAAAGGCTGATTTTGCGGGATTTTTGTGAGTGAATAAAACATGATTATCCAAAACAGAAAATGAAGCCAACCTGTTTTACCTTTTTATGCAATCACTCCTTGACAAGATAGTAATGTGAATCGTGACAGTATGATTTCAGTTTTTCTTTTTTACAGTCTAATACAGTTGGTTATTAAGTGTCCATGTACGCACCTCAACACATATGCTGATGTGCACCTATGTTTTTTAGTTGTGCTATGGAAAGTGGCCTTAACTCCATGAAACTTCAATGTTTTATAGGAAAATGGCATAATGGTGATCCCTACTCTTCCTGGACCACCTCCAAAACTGCAAACAGAGACCACTTCATTGGAGACATTTCGCGCTAGGGCCTTCAGCTTGCTGTCAGTAGCTGGGGTATCTGGATTTTGCCAGGTTAGAACAGCGTCATCGCGCGCTGTTACTTATTTACTACTGATTGTAACTATATATATGTGAGCTATAGGTGGCAAAATAGCTGGTTGGGTTGACCTGAATTACTTTTCTGTCTAAACTTCTCACTTAAGTGGCACATATACACTTTACAGTTGCAATGATTACATTTTATCTATCAATAGACTTTTTTTCCAACTAAATGATTTACATGTTAATATCTGGGTTGCTTTGGACCCATTTGACCTATTGCCTATTTGCCTTGATCAGAAATAAAACACAAGCCCGAATCAACCCATTCATAAGTAAATGGTAAATAACCTTGGTTTGATGTTACAGGTGTCAATTCCACTGGGGAAATACGAGGGTCTTCCTGTGTCGGTTTCTTTGATAGCAAAACATGGCTCAGACGGGTTTCTACTAAATCTTGTTGAGGCCATTTATGACACGTTGAAAGAGCAAGTTGAAATAGCTGAGAAATTGAGTTACTAGACTCACATGTATGCTTTTGTTGTGTTTAAACAGTCATTCTAATCATTACCAACAAAAGTAAGAATGATATTCAGTTTGCAGTTACAGTTTTAAATCGTGTATTTTATAAGAAATGGAAATGAAGGACCATAAGAAATGGAAATGAAGGACCGTATATATGCACACAGACGTGTTTTGTATATGCAGACATAGATACAATATTCAAATCATTTCACAGCGAATACTGATGCTACATACAAATGGATACGCGTATGTTACAGACTACACCCTTCGGTATATAACAGAAAATCAAGCAACAAGGCTCAAAGTGAATACGAATGTGATTAGCTCTTGGTTTGGCCAAAATTTATTAGAGGAAAGATCAACAATTTTCTATTTTCGCATATTTGAAATCAATTCAAATATAAACTGTCCAAAACTGCAAAACCAGCAGCAACCCCGCCTTCATTAGATGAAGAAACTTTAGTACGCATCAGGTAACCACATTTCTCGCTGCTAATTACCGTCTCTTTGTTTCTGCATCATTTAAAAGACGTAAACATGGTGCATAACAGTGATAAGCTCAAAAATCATATCAAAGAGATAGGCAATTTAATTGATGTTGCAGAAAGAGTGTCATACCTCAAATACGCACTGAATATACCGAGTTCAGATATTGCTTGTTCTTTATAGCAGATACCGTCTCGGACAAGAATTGTTGGGAATTCAGTTGGGAAAATCCTTTGCATAAGGATGTAAGCTGCTTCCTCTTCAGAACCTTCCTTCTGCAATCTTAGAAGTGATTCTCTAACATCGTCTCCATAGATATTGTTACCTGAGAAACAAATGGCTACTAGTTAATGCCAACACATCCCACTAATGAATTAGGCAATTAGCCTTAAAACACGTGAACAATGAGTACTAGTTAAAGTCAATCCTCCTATATAATAGTAAATAGTACCTCCGCCTTCTCTTTGCGGCTTCATGACGTATGCATCTGGCTGCTCAATAGCATTCTTGACAGCCTCTGTATCATCAAGGCTCCACAATCCAGCAAAGCATGCCCGAAGCTTCGCAATGTCTTCTTTGTTGTCAAGAAACCTTCTCACACAACAGACCCGATTAACGGCTTAAAATACTTACATACAGCATACTAGAGTACGCCAGGTTACCGAAAACTTCTCTAATGTTTTTATCAAATTCTTAAGAGCTATCAATTCCGCAATAAATCTTAAGTTTTGAGCCAACTCACCTCTCAAGTACGTTAGGTTTTGCAAGCTCCTGCTGAACTTTCTTAGTGCCAGTTAGATGGTAAGAGATCGAAGGGCACTTAATGGCTGAAGACTCTTCCATTAATAGTCTAGCTTTCCACTCCTACAAGATACAATAAATATGCTAAAAAGATTCCTTAAAGAAAATTTCAAGATGATATGAGAATTTTACTCACTGATTCAGATGGATAATCAGTGGGTGCATATCCAGCTCTAAAGTATATGACCGCAATGGTCTCGCCATCCCTGAAATCTTATTCATTCATAAATGTTCAAATAAGAAGATAATTCGATCACAATTAGGATACATACACTTGAAGAGTTCCATCCGAAAGCATCTTCCCTTGTGCATCAATTTCAGCCAATGTCTTTCGAATAGTTGTGACATTATGTGTGTTGATAAGCTCAGGATAACATTTCAACATTAGTTTTATAGCTAATTCTGTCCCAGGGGTGTTTAGATATGTGATTTGAGAGTGACTATTGCGACTTAGAGCATCACAGGTTCACAGTAATAGATGATCACTTTTACCCAAACACATTTTATTTTTCTTCTAATGTTAAGTTTAAAATGCAAGCCAGACTTTCCCCTCAATGAATCATCAGATATTTTCAAATTTACTTGAGGTGGAAATTTTGACCCGTTTACTCATAAATGGGTAGATTTGGGTTGTGTTTATTTCAGACAGTCCAATAAGATGAACAGGTTAAAAGTCACACAAAGTATATTTTAATACATGAAAACTTGTAGTATGTTGTTTATATTGAATCTTTAATTCTGAAATATGCATTAATTTTTTATTTAAGAACAGACAAAAGCATGCATGGGTCAGCCCAACCGAATCCAACTTTTTTTTATCTGTCCTAAAAAAAGGATGCATTTCTACCCATATCAGTTTTGAATTATTACCCAACCCAACCCATTTTAATCTAAGCGACCCATTTCAATCCAAATTCATTCTGGCTTGTTACCCAACCTGCCTCACTCGCGATTGCCATCCCCAATATTTCCCAACAAGAAAGTTTACAGAAGCGCCAAATGTTTCTAATTTATCAGTTATGCGAAAAGGATATTTTTCCTTGAGGGTTGCTGTGAGCCAATGTTGGTCATACATGTTCCGTTCTCCAGGTTGAACCACAACCATGACTACTGCACTGTATTACACAACTATTAATTCTTTTTGACGTACATTTATCAAACCTAACAATGACATACATTCAGCAGAAAGAATCAAACCTTGGATTGTTATATTCAGTCCATGCCTTCGCCAATACCTCAGCAAACTTACTTGCCGAAGTGTTTGTCGGTACCTTTTGGGAATCAAGTCCTAGGGGTTTTGTGTAATGAGAAAGTAAGCTCCTACAAGATGATATTTATAAATTAATCAAGAAAAGTTATGAACTGAAAAAAATTGGACCCATGAAGCCAAAATGTATATAGATAAAATCTATTACCTATGAAGGTCGCTGACCAGACAACTTAATCCCGAGAATGAACATGAAATTGTGTTTAGTTCTATTTGGAGAAGTAAATTTGTTTTCTCATCAAGCATATAGTCAGAGCGATGTAATCCCAAGCGAATGTCCTAAGAAAGATTTAGAATATTAGTAACTTTAACAGCTCAACCTAAAACAGATCAAACCCGTTTCAGCACCTACAAACAATGACATGTTTCAACCAAAACCCATTTTGAACTTGTACCCAACCCACTCATTTAGCCACTTCAACTCTGAATGGTGACAGCATTTACATTTTAATCAAAGGCAACGGGAAAATGTCGAGGGTGGCATACCCAAAATATACACCTATTTGTTCATCTACATAAAGGAAAGATACACTCCATGTAGTTGATAAACAATGATCGCAAGTTCGCATCACATTATGTGGATAAACAAGGAACATTTAACTTATTGTAGTTTGAATGCTTGGCTTGATTAACAGTAGCAACATAACAATATGACAAGTTGACAACAACAAACAAAATGGAAGAAATGGTAGATTAATGAGCTTGAGAAATAGAAGGGTCAATTATTCTTTTCAAAATACCTCCTTTTTGCCAATCTGTAGCATCCTAGCGTGTATGTCTAATAGTCTAGAGGTAAAAACATCCACTTTCTTCGTTCTGCAATTTCAAGAGTAAGAAAACAAAACAAAGTTTGAATACCTTTTCATGAACTGAAAACAAGTTTTATCGAAAAACTGAAAATCACATGAATCGAAGATTACAAAACACCGCATAAAAACATTGTTTAATTTCAAGACTAGATAGATCCCTATGGAACTCATACACTAAGTATATGCATTAAGCAAGGTCTTCATGAAACGTCAACAAACTATGCAATATAGACTAATATAGGCCAGTGTAATTTGCAAATTTTTTTCCAAAAACATACTTAAACAACTATATCAATCAATCACATATTTATATTCTCTCAGATGACGGGGTGTTTGGCATTCTGTCCTAAAAGTGATAATATGAGTATTGAGTTTTCTAATTGAAGAAAATCAGTTTCTAGTGTTTAGGTACAGTGATAAAGATTTTGATTATCTAGTCATTCACGGGCCAAATAATAATATATTTTAAATATATCAGATTAGGAGGAGTAGCCACAATAAACTAATGCTATCGCACATGTAAATACTCGATGAATCAGCAATTGGCGATCACTCAAACATCTAACTATCTCATATGCAAAACAACTAATTATCTAATTCCGATCATTCGTAGATCACATAACAGATTTCAAAACGCAATGAACTACATTTCACATGTATTCAACTGTGATCACCTTTCAAGAGTGTCCTGTAAGAACTTGCCATCCAAACTAACACGATCAACCAAGTCGTTGAAAATAGGTGCCAGTTCACAAGCTTGAGTAAAATGACTCTCCGGAAACGAATTTGGTAACAATGCAATCGGAGCATGTACCATTCCTACTCCAGGTACCACTCCTGATCTCTGCAAAATTATCCAATCTTTATCAAAATCCATTAACAAAAACACAATCATTACATCACTAATAACACAATTCAACCTTAAATTAAACAAGAATACCCACATCAGCATTTTGTATCTCCTTGAACTTTACCATGAAGTGGAAAATCCAAATTTTATATTAAAAAAAAAAAAAAAAANAAAAAAAAAAAAAAAGACAATTTTATAAAAGAAATCCATTTTTTTAAAAAAATAAAGATTCAATCTTTTTAAAAACCCACCGAGAAAAACATATTAAGTTAATAAATTACATGATGATTTTAACATAAAACAAGAAACAAGAACCCACCTCAGCATTTTTATCTCCTACAACAAGACCATGAAGAGAACTCCAAACAAGAGCATCATGAACCAACTTGTTTAGTAACTGTGGGTCAATTCTGTGAGGATTAGCCATGGAGTAGTATTTTAGATTATTAGTTTCAGTGTTTTTTATTGTGCATTTGATTGATGAAGGTTTGTGGAAATGAAAATATGATGGTGAGTGAGTGGAAGGGGGACAAATGGAATTTGATTTGGGTAAAGTAAGTGAAAGAGAGAATGAAGATGAAGAGGATGATGCTGCTGCACCCATTTTATTGACTTTCTTTTTTACTAGTCCACTTACCAAGCGATGTTTGGCTTTGGCATCCTAGACTTCCTAGTTGTTCAAGTCATTTTGACGGTATGTTTGGTACAAATATATATATTTTTTAGAACTCTATTTTTTACTCCGTAATAATTAAGGTGACTCTCACTAAATTGTTTCTGTTGTGAACAATAATTGAGGGAATGAATATTGTTGTATTCATCTATAATGTCAGAAATATATGAGGTATATATAAGATAAACAGTAGGGTAAAAACCCTAATAGCTAACTGAGCCGTGGGCCTCTTATGGGCTATATGGACATCCACTCATAATTATCCATAACACTCTCTATTTTATTTTATTTTTATTTTTTTTTTTGAAACAGCTGAATGATATAAATAGAGAAAAAAAACTAGCGGAGGCTAGAAAAACTTACAAAAGAAGGCTTAGACTTTTAAGCCAATCGATCCAACTACTAACATATTTTTTGTTACGATTTGACACCCATATAAAAGAAAATTCTTTAACGGACTCGACAATTCTGTTTTTTCTAACTTTTTTGTTTCCAAAAACCGTATCATTTCTGAACCTCCATAACACTCCCTCTTGGATGTCCATATTGTTAATACGCTTAGGAAATGCTGCCTCATTAAAAACCTTGTCAGGAAAACCCAGTGGGACAAAACCATGACTAAGGGAAAAAGAGTGCAGCGCGTATTGTCTCCCTCTTATGATTATATCACTTTAGATTTTTTGAGTCGAAGCATCCCAATGTTGTAACTTAGCTTCCTAAATGCTGAGATATGAAGTGCCTTGGTAAGTAGATCCCCCCAAATTGTCACTTGAACGAACTTCTTTAAGTTAAGAAACACATGCTGCATTATCTTCATGCAAAACTGTTGGTGCCTCCTTCCCAGAATTTCTAAATGGTTGAATGAACTATCCGCGATTGTTTGCTTTGCCGAACGCCATGAAATTTCACTACCGTCACTCGTGAGTATGTATCCACTTTAAGACCGACCATTGTTAGGACCATACATATATCCTGCATTAGTAAAACCAACTAAACTTGTTTTGAGGGTTAGTAAAACATAAACCCACATCCTTTGTACCTTGAAAATATTGACATATTTGCTTTACTGTGGTTCAATTTGATCAATCATTATTCTCGAGAATTTTAAATCATGACACGTGCTTCATGCATTATATATATATATCTCTTAAGTAAGCTCAACATAAAATGAGCTCTATTCATTAACTTTTAGACGCATATCAATTACTATTATATTGCCAGACTTAAATACATTATTGGATCCACCACATGAGAACACGTCTCCTTATCATTTCCATGCCTTTACGAAAATATTTGTGTTTCGTTAGTCATGCCTTAAATACGAAAGTTTCAATACTTTAATTTCGCTTCCTCATAAATACCAATGCATATCCAATAATTTACACATTCATATGTACGGACTTCAAGTCCTAGTAACCATGTCTCGTCACAAGAGACTTTAATCTTTCATTAGCTCTTTGCGTCTTTACTTCTTTTGGCCATTCATTTATACATCTGCACTTCCTGCAGGTATGCTTCCATGATCCTCATCATAATTATAGCGTTATCTTATTTATTTAAATACTCATAACCATATCGACGTTGATTCGTTACTTTTCGATTCCACACTTTACTAGACATTGCATTGTATCATTTATTGAGATCTCATAGTTTTTCATGTACCCGGGGTTTTTCAATAACCTTCATGTCTAGTTTCTCTTGACTATTATGGGGTCTTATTACCTCGATTTGACCATCTTCATTTTCTTGCTCCATTTTATCTAACCATTCGAGGACTTTTATTTGGAATCGATTTGTCTATCACGCTGCAGCCGTGCCATAGACTTACTACCATTTACTGATTTTACTGCTGGGACACACATTGTAATTGAAGCAATACTGCAATAGCAATGTAATATGATCTAGTCACTTTCTTTAGGTCACTAAACATGTCTGGTATTTACTAGATACGGAATGTCATTTGTCCCTTGAACTTTAAGTTCATATTCATTAGTATGAGGATCAACATTTATATCATAATTCATTCCAAATTTCTCACTGCTTATTCTCTCCCCTGAATGAATTATCAATTTAAACATCCCATTTTGTGTGTGTTGTGGTGGATTTACTATATATCACACAATTACAAAATCTCACATGGGAAATATGGTTTGTGACCAAAACCATTCTAACGGGGAGGAGTCATTATAAATTGTTGGCAAGATGCGATTCATATGTCATAACATGCCCCATAAACTAAAAGTTTTATTCTCACAATATTATTGGCTTTGCAATCAACTGAAGACGTTTGTAACGTTTCAACAAAAGCAATTCGCGTATGAACATTGGCTACTTTTATGTTCAACACTTATTCCAATAATCGTCCAATACTTGGAAGTATTCACCACCATTATCAAGAATATAATTTGGAAAACCGTGCTCGCAATTTATAAGCCGAGCCACTAATCACGCTAACTTTAAGTTGCGTATTTAATGATCATTTTGACGATGCATCGATTTTAAAACTCAAAATGATCCACATGGCGGATGTATAGGCCTACATACATCCCCTTTATGTTATTCCCAAAACTTTATAGAACAAAATCCTTACTTTAATTTGGTGGTTATAAAAAAACAATTAACTTCCAATGAGAACAATCAAATTTATCTTGGAAGAAACACATCATTCTTCTATACATTCGCATCATCACTAAAACCGAGATGGTCCTACCGGTAATGCGAATAAATAATCTTGGCTCATAAACTTATACTTTATGACCATATGTGCTTCAATTGCACCATCTTATATAAAAATCGAATAATATGAAGAGCCCACATTTCTCCAATTAACTCTTTCATGTCTTTCACACAATTTAATAGTATATACACATTAGCCTATAGCATTATCAAATACTAAACATATTCGTATGCTAGTAAACGTGCATAATTTGCAAAATACATGCCATTAATTAATACATCAAATGCCTTAGAAGCAAATATTATCACATGAAAACAAGTCACACATATATGGCAAACTCAATCTCATTTTTATATTCAATATCTTCATTATTCTTTAGCAAGCTTCACAATAGTATCGCTCCTTGCATCTTATCATTTATTCAAGACTCCACATAAACTAATTACAATTAAGTAATGTGCTTAGCTCATTGGTCAAATGCATAAGTACATCTTTTATTGTCAGCTAAACCTGGTCATAATCTATCATATGACAAAAATATATGATAATTTTCACAATATGGCCATAATCCTTGCTTACTCAAGAACTATAATCCTTTTTTCATAAAAGCACCTTAGTAATGGGAGCACTGATTTGCACAAAAACAACTAAATAAACAATAATCTGATAGCAGATTTCAATCTAGATAGGCATTATGTGACATAGAATCGCATGAGATCAATTATTCGCAAAGCAAAGTATAATTGTGTCCACTATCTAGTAGTGCCAAAGCCATAAACTTCTAGCATTTTACAGACATAAGGCAAATCGTATATCTATATCGTGAGGACTAAAATCGTGAAAAGAAGTTTGGGTTGATCCACTGATATTGAATCGGTAATGGAACACACTAAATATATGTCACGAACATAGATATCAAGTTGAAACATATAATTACCATCAAAATAATAATACTAATCATAATATTGTATCCTAATGATCAACCATGCCTGTAACTTTTTCGATTAATATCTTACAACATCAAACAATCTAAAAGAAAGATAAAAGTAAGAATATACTAGTAAAAAAGTAAACATTCAATCGACAAACAAATATATAACCAATATATAATCGGCCCAATCATACATGAGATTTATAGATAGTGATTGTTAACCATGTTTGATATAAGCTTTTCCTCCAAGAAATAGATCTTTTATCGCTGAAAGTATATATATATATATATATATATATATATATATATATATATATATATATATATATATATATATATATATATATATATATATATATATATATATATATATATATATATATATATATATATATATGTATGTATAGTATCATCAGTTATATCATACATTATTCTACACTTGAAGTATACAAGCTAGTTGAGCAGATAAATTATATATTACGACTTATCGATCCCGGCCACGTGTATAGCTTAAAATATTCTAATCTTAATTCAGGATATTAGATAATACTAAGAAGCTTTTCTTTTGACACGGAAAAAGATTGAAAATAAGCTTTAGAGCGTGCTGATAACGTGTTGTGAACAATAATTGAGGGAATGAATATTGTTGTATTTATCTATAATGTCAGAAATACATGGGGTATATATAAGATAAACAGTAGGGTAAAAACCCTAATAGCTAACTGGGCCGTGGGCCTCTTATGGGCTATATGGACATCCACTCATAATTATCCATAACGGTTTCTTCCTTTTTATTTGTTAGAGCATGGAGAGTAATAACTTAAGTTACAACATAACTCAACGCCACGTAGCGCCACATCATCTCAACAGCAAATAACACCAGAAAATCATAACACCCAATAACACCACTTTCAGGGACCCACTTTTTTTTTTTAAATAACAACTTACAAATTCTACCATCAACAATTTCATTCATTAAACATTCAAACACTTCATTAATAAAATTACACATTACGATACGAAATAAAAAGCATTACATAAAAAAACTACATAAAAAAATTACGAAATAAAACAGGAAATGAAAAATACGATAAGTAAATAAGTTAAACTAGTCGTCATCTTCTTCCATAAAATCTTCACGTTCACGCCAAATATGCTCCATAAGATGGTGTTGGAGATTAAGATGAACATCTTTGTCATGCATTTCTTTTGCCTTTCGACGACGCTTATCACATCTGTCAATCCATCTGTCTTGCATTTGTCTAGCCGGATCCTGGAAAATTTCTTTGTATTCACTTATTGCAAACTTTTTGATCTTTTAGAATCATGTTATGCAATATGATGCAAGAATACATGATTCTACTTATCTTGGTAACCTGGTAAGCACGTGCTGGTTGTTGTATTATTCCCCATCGTCCTTGGANATATATATATATATATATATATATATATATATATATATATATATATATATATATATATATATATATATATATATATATATATATATATATGTATGTATAGTATCATCTGTTATATGATACATTATTTTACACTTGAAGTATACAAGCTAGTTGAGCAGATAAATTATATATTACGACTTATCGATCCCGGCCACTTGTATAGCTTAAAATATTCTAATCTTAATTCAGGATATTAGATAATACTAAGAAGCTTTTCTTTTGACACGGAAAAAGATTGAAAATAAGCTTTAGAGCGTGCTGATAACGTGTTGTGAACAATAATTGAGGGAATGAATATTGTTGTATTTATCTATAATGTCAGAAATACATGGGGTATATATAAGATAAACAGTAGGGTAAAAACCCTAATAGCTAACTGGGCCGTGGGCCTCTTATGGGCTATATGGACATCCACTCATAATTATCCATAACGGTTTCTTCCTTTTTATTTGTTAGAGCATGGAGAGTAATAACTTAAGTTACAACATAACTCAACGCCACGTAGCGCCACATCATCTCAACAGCAAATAACACCAGAAAATCATAACACCCAATAACACCACTTTCAGGGACCCACTTTTTTTTTTTAAATAACAACTTACAAATTCTACCATCAACAATTTCATTCATTAAACATTCAAACACTTCATTAATAAAATTACACATTACGATACGAAATAAAAAGCATTACATAAAAAAACTACATAAAAAAATTACGAAATAAAACAGGAAATGAAAAATACGATAAGTAAATAAGTTAAACTAGTCGTCATCTTCTTCCATAAAATCTTCACGTTCACGCCAAATATGCTCCATAAGATGGTGTTGGAGATTAAGATGAACATCTTTGTCATGCATTTCTTTTGCCTTTCGACGACGCTTATCACATCTGTCAATCCATCTGTCTTGCATTTGTCTAGCCGGATCCTGGAAAATTTCTTTGTATTCACTTATTGCAAACTTTTTGATCTTTTAGAATCATGTTATGCAATATGATGCAAGAATACATGATTCTACTTATCTTGGTAACCTGGTAAGCACGTGCTGGTTGTTGTATTATTCCCCATCGTCCTTGGAGAACACCAAAAGCACGTTTGATTTCCTTTCGTGCACTTTCTTGTCGCTTTTTAAAGAAAGTGTGGTTATCATCAACGGTATTCGTGAATGATTTGACGAAAGTAGCCCACTGTGAGTAAATTCCATTGGCTAAGTAGTACCCCTTTTCAAACGCAAATCCATTTACCTCAAACGGAGCTACAGGGGATTCATCATTTAGCATGTCATCGAACAACAGCGAATTATTTAAAACATTGATATCATTATTCGCACCCGCTACACCAAAAAATGCATACCAAATCCACAAATCCTGCGACGCAACAGCTTCAAGCAATATAGTCAGGTATTTTTTATGACCACTAACATATTGTCCTTGCTATGACACCGGACAATTTTTCCATTGCCAATGCATACAGTCGATGCTACCAAGCATTCCCGGAAAACCATGTTCCCTCTCATGTTTTGCATATAGGTTTTGAATGTCATGCATATTTGGTTTTCTTAAAAACTCTTGCTTAAACAAATCAATAATGCACATATTGAAATTATCTAGACAATCACTTCCAGTACGTGCACTCATTTGCAAATACTCATCGAACGCATCCGGTGAGCTGTCGTATGCCAATTGGCGTATGGCCATAGTGCATTTCATGAGAACACTAATACTCATCCGACCAGTACAATCGGGTGCTTGGCTAAAGTATGCAAAATTATCTGGAAGAGGATCGACAGTATATGATTCAATAGCGGAAACTATTTCAAGAAATAATTTCCGACTCATACGAAATCTTCTACGAAAGTCTCTAGAAGGATACTTACAATATTAAAATAGTCGGCCTTCAAACGCTCTTCTGCAAGCTCACATTCACGGGGAATTGGGTTACGGGTTAACCAGAGAGATGATTGGGCTTCCTCTTCTTGTATTCGCTGGTACTCATAGGCGGCCATAATTGCTAAAGCATCGGCTTCATCTTCGATATCGGAAAGGTTCACATGTGCGGCGTAAGTTGGATGTGGATCCATTGCGAAAGATTTTTTTTTTTGGATTTAAAGATGGTTTTATTTTTGTGTTTGTAAAAGGGTTAGATANGTAATTTTATTTTTATTTATTTTTATTTTTATTTTTTTTTACTTGAAGCCTCACGTTGCAACGCAAGTTGCTGCAGCAACGCTTTGAAACGCAAACCCAACGCAAACGACCTGGAAATGATCATAACGTGAGAACGGCGTTGAAGGGGAGCCACATAGGCAATAACGCAGCCCTTGCGTTACCACTTCTCATACTCTTAGAGAGCTGCACACGTTATTTGTCGTTATTTGTATGTCATTTTAGCGACACCTCGTCAGCTTTTCAATAACACATCAATAACTAAAATACCTTTATAAAAAAAAAAAAAAAGTTATTTGTGCATGTAGGTCGCACAAAACACCTCAATACTTATTCACTCAAAAAAAATAATAAAAAATGACACATGTAATTCGGATGGCTAAGTGACGAATGGCTGACAAGGACCACGAATATCAACCCATGCCAAGCACTCCTAAAAAGCAATTACAAGCTGCTTACTTTCAAAAAACATTTAATCGTTTTTGGTCAAAGTTGTATCCATCGTCGCATCGGACATAAATCTGGTAAAATTTTCTTTTTTCACGTGACTACTTCAAGTTTGTTTGCAAGTGCATTTCACACTTTCTTGATAATAAAGACAAATCTTTTTATTAGAAATATCCGAAAGCTTTACTTTTGATCATATAGTAACTAAGGGCTCGTTTGGTTAGTAAGTGGGCTTAGAATTGGATTTGAATTTGAGAATGATTTGGAAGAAAATAATGAGAGATAAAAGAAATGATAGTATAAATTGTTGTTTGGTATTTATAATGGTAGTGGGTTTTGTTTCAAAATAAATAATTAAATAATCATTAATTACAGTTATTACAATCATTAACTACAATTATTAGTTGTTTTTCAAATAAAAAAAAACTTGGGCCTATGGAATGGAACAAAAGTCACATATGAGGATATGATTCAATCTATCACTATTGAATGATAGAGATTGTCATAGAATGGTTACCAAACATTTAATAATGACTTTGATTGTCATAGAATTGTTGTAAACCCCTAAAACAAACGCCTCATAAATTTATTGGAAAGATAGTTTGTATGCTGATTATGAAATTTATTGTACACAAGATGGTTTTTTTTTTTCATGAACAACCTTTTTCAAGGAAGATAAGCTCTTTTTACCGATTATTTAATATTATAAGAACCTGATTTTTCAGCTTTGTATTCATAACCATGTGCCGATACAGCCATTCTGATAAAAATACCTTATTATACGCCCTTTTTCGCAAAATATAGTACAAATACGACCTTAATAATATTCATGTTCTCAAGTTATAGAAATGGACTACCTAAGTTCATCTAGTAGCTACAGGTATACAAGAATGACAATATGCAAAACAAGATTTGTGTGTCTTTTTACCAAGTAAATAAACCGAGCTGTTCTGCTTGATTTGAAACCAAAAAACGGCTTCCTTCCATATATGTTCATGCAACCTAACTTATCTACATAAGTACTACATAGCATAAGTAAAATGGTTACACAAAAACATAATGTTGAGACAAATGATCCTACCAGCATTGTCAACCGAATAACAATAAAAACTACCAAACATCCGGTGACATGAGGCACCTTCATACATCTAAACTTCTTGACCACAAAGGCGATTGACAGGCAGAACTAGGGTTCGTTTGGTAGGAAGGAATGAAATATCAAATGAATGGAATAAACGTTGTAATGGAATGAATGATGCAATGTAATGATTCATTAATGTTATTAATCATGTTTGGTGGGTAAGATAGACGTAATGGAATCGATAAAAAAAAAACTAAAATGGCCATTAATTATAGGAAGTTTATTTAATGTGGTTAGTTAATGAGGAATTTTTTTTGTAATTTCAATTATATTACAAGATGTAATGAAAAAAAAGGAGAGGACCCCTAAGGAATGAAAATGGTGTAATGAGTCATTCCTTGCAATGAGTCATTCCTTGCAATGAATCATTACATTGTAAATGTGTAAACAAACAAGATTTTTTCATTCTACCGTAATAACCTTTTCCATTCCCACTTTGATTACACCATACCAAACGCTACGCTAATGCATCACATTGCTATTGGCTTCAAGCAGCGTTAGACCATTGTGAGTTCCTAACATACAAAAATTAAAATTTGTATAAGATAACTGTTTGGATGGATACGAGCTCCACCTTATAAGATCATCCAACAATCAATCATGTACTGTTTTTATACAGAATTTAACTACAACTTTACTCATTGTCGGGTCTTCTACTTTGCATTAGTATTGTAGAAAAAATAGTTAATTTGAAACAAAGTGACATCGCTAATATTCACTAACAAGAAAAGAACCTGTTTCATTTTCTCTAAACCAGTTAAGAAGCATTATCACAGGACAACCGTTAAAGTTACATAAGTATAAATACCTTAAGAAGGTCATATACTGAATATACCATGAACTCCTCCGAACCGAATTTCAAGTCCTTTTCCACCTATTCCTGCAATATAAGATTGGAATCCACACTGCTCAAGCTCAGCAGTTACTGCATCAACAAGTGAGGCAGACAATACTTTTGCACATGGTTAAGGAAACATCAATATGTTCAATCTCCAAAGTGTCATATGGCTAAAATAAAGAAAGTTCAGCTAAAAAGAAATGGGTCAAACAGCTTAAAAGTTGCTTAAATGTATCTTCAAGGCGTACAACCTCCTAAAGTGCTTAATTCAGAAAAAATAATCTCATTCTAATAACATAGTTCTTTTGCAATCATGAACACTTTAATGTTTTATACAAAAAGTAAATTAGTGGACAATGAGTTTTTGTGCTCAACCCAAATGCACCTATTTCTACTCATACTAAACATGTCCCTACCCCCAATTTTGCAAAATCTACATGGAAGTCCTAAAACTTTTCGACATTGTGCTTTAAATGTACCCTATAGATTAGTGGGCCAAAGGCTTCAGATACCGCAGTAACAGGAATTAACAAAAATATATATATTTATTGGAAAGGATACATGCTGGTAATAGAGTTATAACACATCCACCGCCACCAGCTCCTGTTAATTTGGAAGATAATTTATACTTATGGGTTGTGCTAATTACTGTTTCAATAGACGCATGACTAACCCCCATGCATTGGAGCAAGCCTTGATTCATTTCCATCAACTCTTCAACTTTCTTTTCCTTTTCAACAACCGCAAGATCATTGGATGAACATGATTGGATTGTAGAAGCGAGTTCATTGCTGATATTATCAACAGCAGAAAAGACATATGTCATGGTATCTGGATGTCTATCCCTTCGTTCTGAAACACTCGCGATTAATGCCTTTGTGTTTCTCCCAACTTTCGTGTTAGTAATTAGCATTTTGATTGGCATATTGGGTTTGATGCATGTCAAAGCACCTAATTATAGCTTTATCAAGTTCCCTGTCATATAATATTGCACGTGTATAATCAAGATTCACAAAAGAACACAAAGACACCAAAAGCAAAACCAATATGATATTCAGATTCATTAGCACATCACATATGGATACCATAGTACTGCAAGTTAATTACAGGTGAGCGATATCATGAAAATAGCATTGTGCAGCATAAAGATGTAACTAATCCAGTAAAGTATTATGAATGATGTTTTAATTTTAATAAACATGTGTTTCGGTCTCAGTATTTACTTTCGGTGAATTCATGAAAGAGAAGAGGATCTAGAAGTTTAATTAATTATTACTACTGTATGAAGCATGACATACCCAATGTGCTAACTGTATTGTCGATCCCAGATGGGTTCCCATGAATAATCTTTTCACCTTCAAACGCCCATTCATTTACCAATTTCTGCTCATTTTCTCCAAGTGAAAGCCAATCCTCACTGTTGAAGTCCAGATGCAAAGAACCCGACGAAGCAAGCAATGCCCCAGACATTGAAACTGTTGGAATTATTAGTGAGTTTGGTAAGTTTTACCACTTACAAAGCTTAAGGTACAACCAGCTGATGTAGCAACTGATTGTACATGGCTAACAGCATAAGGTACAAGCCTAGAATGCGGTAAAGTACCACTAACTTGTGTTGACTTGGTAAAAGGAAGTGAGGGCTGATTTAGTGGAAACTTCCATCCACTATTTCCTCTATTTACGGTGCATGACCATGACCACAACTGATCAATGTGATCATGATCAATCTTGCCAAGTAGTGTATATAAGACCATGATGGGATCTTGAAATAAACACATGAGAAACACAAATATACATCTCGAGAAAAATGCTGCTGCCTCAGAACTAGTTTTCTACATACCGCCAGCTTGCGTTGCAAACTCGAGTTGTTGCTATTCGACGTTTGCGCGTGTGAACTGTATCAATCCTGGAGTGCCTTGGCTCGTAGACTCCAGCAACTTTACGGGGTGCCGAACGTACTTTAAAAGGACAGGGAATTGGCTTCCCGTACAGTTCAAGTATCACTTTGGTTTGTCGTTTGGATCTTTGCTGCTGCGTTCTGGTTCTTTGCTGCTGCGTTAACATCGCTTTCTTACTGTCCATAACATGTATAAATGACTCTTGAACCATTCTCGTGTTGTGGGTTCTGTCCTTATAAGTATTCGTAAGGTACATCAAATTATTTGGTTCTATACTTATGATTTCGTTATATTTAGCTTGCACTAAGATGGTGCAACAAAATGTTCTAGTTTTCGTATAATCAACACATGATCATCTAGGTGCTAAAAATACTATGTTAGTTTTATAGATTATTTGAATTACCAGAGTAATAAATGGAATATATCTTGTGCAAGATATGGATTTTTGAGGGTTCATTTCTATTATATTGTTGTAACACATCACCAAATTATAGGTTTTGGTGCTAGCAAGTGCTAGAGAAAGGAAAGGTGGTAGTGTTTAATACGGTAAGTTTACTTAAACAAAAAGATAGAAGAAACCTCGAACACATATCATGTTATCCTCCATTTGCCCTTCAAGTTATTAATTATGCAAATACCAAAATCTTCTCTCACATCAACTATGACTATGGAATCATATTCTTCCAAAAATCTTTACTCACTTCTTTATTTGATGGCCTCATTTATCCACTCTCAAACTCAAACAGCAATATGATGTTTAGCTAAAACAGGAAACTAGGAATCACCAAAAATGAAACCGTATGTGTTAAAGATGGTAAAAATGAAACGTGTGGGGTTAATGATCAATGCACATGCATGCATGCAACTTTATCTTTTAATTTGCATTCACCTTTAGATATCAAAGTTTTGATGAGAATCGTATTAGATTCAAGGGACAATAAGTTGTTCGCGCATTTGAAATTTTACATATGCAGCTGGTTGAGTACACGTACGCTTGGATGGACACTTCTTGGGTTTTCGGTGCTCAACATAGAAGACGTACGAGGACAACTGAACTCGTCTGCATTGTTTTGACTATGGGATACAGTGCACTCATACTAAAAACATAATTCATAAACGTACTAACATTATAGAAAACATTTTGGAGTAAATTACATAAAAAAAATAAAAATAAAAATAAAATATACATGTGGCCTTATGGAATTGGTCTCTGGTCTGATGGCTTATCTGTCAAAAATTTTAAAATGAATATATTGACCTTTTTAAAAATTGCGCATTTGGTCCCCAAGTTTGCTGCCCCTTCAAATATTTTATATATACATATAATAAACTTCTAGTATTTATTTAGTGAATGTTTATTATTATATATATTTACTCTAATTAAATGATATTTGGTTGCTTATTAATTCAAACACTAGAAAAGTTTAGGGATTTTTCTGGTGGTACGTTATTCTAGGGTGAGCTTAGAAAAAGCATACTAAAGAGTACGTATTATTGAATCTGACTAAAGCATGGGAAACACGTACCACAACAATAATTGGACTACTTTTTAGTACTTCAATAAATCAAAGTAAAAGGTACGTATATATTCTGCCTATGTACGGACACTTGATCAAATGGTTGATTGCTGTGTGGGGTATGCATGGATGAAACATAGCTTGAACCCATCACACCAGAGTCTTAAATTAAGAATTGGTTTAACTTAAACCGTTTAAGACTACAAAGTTCATTCTTTTAGGTATGCCATCTCCAGTCTTTCTCAGATGGACAACAAAAGTAGTAGTAATTTCTTATAGTGGTGGGCTGATCAGCAATTCTCAAATATGTTCTGGGATAACAGTTTTCTTTGTGACTCCTAATTAGTTGTTCTTAAGCATCCTTAGAACGGTTGATATGCATTCGGACGTGTTAAGTATACGTGATNTTAAAATAGATAAAATAGGTACACATGTGGACCGTTGGATCAACATTGATAGATTAGATCAAAATAATTAATATTTAAATCAAAATAAATAATATTAATTAATAATATATTTACTATAAAGGTATTATAGTATTTTTGTTTTTCCCTTCATCTGATTTTTCTTAAATGTAATCCCATTATAACAGTTTTTTAGAATCTCAGTCATCATCTTCAATACTAACGCCCCACACAAATCCCTTCAAATTAGTCATCTTCAATACTACATCCCTGCAATAATTCGATATGGCCAGTGGTATTCATCAGTTACGTTTGATCATTTTTCTATATAACCACAATAATTCACCACACTACATCTTCAATAACAATAATTCACCACACGATTATTCATAGAATTTATCACTATGTCGAATTCCACCAATAATGATTCCATGGAAGGTATTCTTTTTTTCAATCTTTATTAGTTTGTGATATATAAGATCAAGTTGTGTGGCTATTGTGTGAGGATGGAAAAAAATTATACGAGCTTTAAATTATGTATGTTATTGTGTTTTTGTCTAGAGTATGATTGAATAGTTTATTTGTAGATTTAAGATACTGAGTACCTATTTTTATTTGTAGATTTAGGTTGAATAGTTTTTGTAGTTTAACTCAGTATTATAATTTTCATTAGCTTTTTGAGATAAAAGAAGTGCACTGATCAATATTACTAATTTAACCCATTTATTGTTTGCTTATGAAAATTTTCTTTTGCAAAACTCAAAGTCAAGGAATTAGTAATGGAGCAACGATTTAAGCAATTGATTAGGGTGTTTAATCTTGTACATTTGGTGTTGAGTACGGTGCAAATATCAATGGGTGTCCCGGAACCCTAAGACCCACCCTGATTCATCAGTTGAATAGCTTGGTAATTATACGTGCGTATTAGTTGCATCCATGTGTATTAGTTGCCAAAAGAACCATATGCATCAGTTGAATAGCTTGGTAATTTTTGTGTAGGCTGTGTTAGTTGGAATAAAGTTATGTGTATTAGTTGATATCACACTATTCACACAAGGCGTCGATATGTATATGTTGTTCTGTTTGTACAGACCATGATTGATCTTTAATTGACGATTAAACTGTTTATTTTTTTATTTTTTTTTGATTTAGACTACAATATAAATTATTAAGCAACCAACTATGTTGCTGTTGATTTAGACGCCATTATTGCCTTCTGTAACTATTTCTTGTTTTTGTAAAAAAATGGGGGTTGTCGATAGGTTTTTTAATTTCTGTGGAATTATGTTTCATGTAGTTGATTTGATCATGTTTGAGTTTAATTGATTGATAATTGTCATAATAAAGTTAGTTTGATCTTCATTCACTATTTGATCTACAATCTGTAAGTTCTAGCTAAACTGTGAATTTGAGTGTCTGAAGGATTTTGTTGTTGATTCATATTAATATGTGCTTTAGAATGGATTTGTGACTAAGTGAGATCACTGGATTGTAAGTGTGTGGTCTAAATCTGTGTATCATAGTGCAAACTGTGGTTTTATAAGGGGTGTTTGGCTCTGCTTTGATTGTGATGTTATTGTTGTTCATTTGTTGACTGGTATGCTTAGGTAGTTTTCACTAGGTTAGTTAAGTCAGAATCTGCATTTAAATCAGTATGTTCATTCATAAATAGTCTAACCTAGGTTCAAATCTTCTCAACTGCTCTGAACTAACAACTACTCTTGCTGGTTTATTCCTGAAGCGCGCGCACACACACACACACACAAATATATATATATATATATATATATATATATATATATATATATATAGTTTTGCGTTCAAGTAGTGTACAACCTTAAAATAGATAAAATAGGTACACATGTGGACCGTTGGATCAACATTGATAGATTAGATCAAAATAATTAATATTTAAATCAAAATAAATAATATTAATTAATAATATATTATTAATAATATATTATAAGTATTCGTAAGGTACATAAAATTATTTGGTTCTATACTTATGATTTCATTATATTTAGCTTGCACTAAGATGGTGCAACAAAATGTTCTAGTTTTCGTATACTCAACAATTTTCGTATATTCAACAGAAACACAGTATGCTGCAGATGACCCCAATCCCGAACCCAGAGGAAGCTCTGAACTAACAACTACTCTTGTTGGTTTATTCCTGAAGCGC